>WOGP01003484.1:0-15119 GCA_015342065.1 Leptinotarsa undecemlineata
TAAGTATTTTTGACAATATTGTTGATTTACCTAATAAAGAGTGTTACGCGTTCCATTATTAGCACACACACACACACACAACTACTGTATTTTTGTCCACCCTGTACCTATTGGAATCAACATGTGATACATTTTTGGAATCAGCTCAGCTAGAGTAATCCGAAAATTGAGACAAAATGGGGGTGTTCCATTAAAAAATAAAGACCGTGACGTCATTACTCGAACGTAATTCACCCTGTATATTAGATTATTATTTTAATATACGGTAAATTAACATCAAAAATCGACGTGTTTCAGGATTATTTCTTAAAGTGACCGGTTTAGCTAAAAATGAATTTGTTCCATACTTTACGGACACAGTGTATATTGTTCGTTACAGGATTGAAAGAGTTATCATTTATAATAAGTCTACATACTAAAAATATATGAAGAGTTACGATATAAAATTATGCTGCCATCCTCAATGGTAGTATTCCATGTACGTATTATTTATAAGCTGAAAAATTTTCTAACTACCACAATATATGTGACCATTTTTTCAACACCAATATTGGTATATTAAGTTTTCCTTGAAAAATAAGATAAGCTTTCGTTAAATTTCTGAAGACCCATATAAAAACAATATTAAGTGCTTTGCTATATCTTAAAGGGATTAGGCAGCGTTTTCGATGAAAACTTCCCGACTTCTGAGGAGACATCGTTAAAATATTTCTTTGGAATCACTTCTTCCATTGGTGAAAACAATATGTTTCATACTTTTTATTTCATTGCATTCTGATAAAAGGAAAGACAGACTGACGCGGTGAAGGGCCTTTCTTTAATAATTTGTATTAATACGTATATACCAAAGTTCGCAGTAAATATTTTTAAAAATTTTGAATTCCTTCAGAACAATCAAGCGCAAATGGTCGTAGGCAACCAAAGAAAGTTTAAATTAATATCCTCTGGGTTCGGATGTATTAAAAAGGCCGATCCACTGGCGCCGGAATGGCTATATGCTGAATTAGATGCACCGTCATTCAGATTTTTTCAGTCCTATGATATATGGGTAGCAGACACGAATAGTCGTATTTCTTTTCGGTTTAATTTTGTTGAAAATAATGAGTAGAGTGTTCATCTGCTTTTTTGCGACGATTAATCTAAAACAAAGTGTGGGGACCAAAGGGACCGATTCTCACTAACCTTCTTAATTCGCCATAAAGTCGTTGTATCTTTGTCAGCGAAAAATAATTAGAAATAACAGTGTACAAGTCGATAATTAAGAAGTAGTATGACGAATCTCAAAAATTTTGAGCGAAATTGATATTTTAAAACATGAACAATATTTTGAATTCAATTGAAAAATTGAACAATTGAATTTGCTGAATGATATGACGATCATTTGGTACAGGGGAAAACATAACATATTTCTTATTCAAATAACTTTAGTGAAATATCGATGAAAGTCAAATGTCGTCAACTATTCAAATTTAGAAACAAAGACATTTTATATAGGAATGTAGACTTTTATGGCTGCCGTCAATGTTTTGATTGGCTTCCGGGTTTTGCTGTGGTCTTCTTTGGTTATAATCTCTTTTTGCAGTTGAAACTTTTGAAGATTGTTACCAAAGAAGAACACGGCAATACCCAGAAACGAATCGAGAAAAAGATATTTTATCTGTCTTAGGCTACAAAAAAAATCCCTTTCATGATGATTATCAACAAAAGTAACTCAATTATTGGTTTTGATGAATTACTTCCCAGGTTGTATTTAAGTACTGTTTATTAGATATACAGTATTAGATGTATCAATTAAGTTAAAAACAATACGAAAAATAAAATGTTAAAGACTGCTTTTTTCGTACTTCCTTGATATGGATGTCAAATGCAAGGGTTCAAGGAAAACAAATGAAAATGGTGGAGAACAAAATGGCCACCAGACCAATTTCAAAGAGTTATAACTCAGCAAAGGTTAGGGATACTTAGGTGGTGCTCGAACAAAAGATTTAGGGACCGATCATGCTACAAACGCGTCAGTTGTTGAAAAAAATTTTCGATTACAAGCTTTTTACCAGCTCTAAAAAGAGAAAATAGACTTTCAAAATATTCAAACCCGTGAATGTATTACATTCCACAATATTATCTCATCATATAAATTGTGTTGGGTAAATGAATCATCAGTTTTCCCAAACGCGCCAAAAGAAGTATAACTCAATTAATAATTAATTCTTTATTATTGTTGTGTTTGGGCTCTAACTTTAACTAGTTGCCTTTCAGTTAAAGATGAAGGGTGAAAGAAAAGTTTTGTTCGGTGGTCGTTGCTTTGCAACTGACTGCTTTCTTTTGGTATTTTTGGAGATTGAACCTTCTGTCATTCCCACAAATGGCGTTTTCGTGGTGGAAGCTGTCATCTTCTTTTCTTGAGCTCAATAACTTAAAAACTTTGTCATGAATTTCCATCAGTTGGTTGATAATTCCATCACAAATATTTATTTATTCTCGTTAAATAACTAGTTGAGATTGGATTGCGAAAATATGTGACAGCTATTAACAACCAATTCGTTGGGGTTTGTGCAATGATCACTGAGAAAACACTATTATCTTTACAAGCAATTCAATTATAAGAACAAATTATCTGTGGGATGGTACTTGTTCATAATTCAGTAGAAGTACATAATCATCATCAAAATAAAAGATGGATAATATGGCGTAGATGTTCGCAAAAATTCAAAAAATTATTAAGTTAATTTTCAGTTCAATGTTATTATACAAATTGATAATGAAGTAAATAATTATTCATTGATTTGTGTTAAAAGTAATTGAAAAATTTGAGGCCATGATTATATTTTTGATAATATTTGTACTAATAATTATGAATTATTTTATATTTGATTTATTTATTTTCGTCATGAAATATAAGTCTTTCGTAAAAACATCAATCGAGCGAAAACCTGTCACTTTTGACACATTTTTTCGCTATTAAGTCACATTTTATACATTTAAAATATAAATAGTTTGAACTCCACTTGAAACTTCACTCACTTACAATATTCAAGGTAAGGTTTTATGGAATTCATAAAATAGTAGGTATTGGTTTGATATGATTTCTAATTTCTATCTTTTTTACTCCTTGAATTTTTAGAATTTCTTCTTCTTCAACTAGTTTTCTTATTATTTTTCACTTTACAAGTTTGTTCACAATAATACAATATGTAGAACATGCGATCAGAAAATAAATGTGATGGCAAAGCATATTGAAAGCGGGTATGTTAATCATGTTTTAAATATTCAATAGTGGGAAATGATCAAATTTAGAGTAATTTAACAATTGTGGAAAGAATAAGTTAATTTCTGTTAATTTAAATTTTTTTAATATAATCTGGTTTTTTTACTTCATTGTCGAATACATATCCTGAGAGGGAAAACCATATTCCATTTAAAAAATAAATACTCCAAATGATGAATAATTTTATCAGGAGTTATTCTATTTATTCGTTAAATATGGGCATAAATTACTGAAGTCGATAAATAACATTCAAAATGAAAATATTCTCAAATTGGTACACTTTTTAGGAAGGAATTTTGGGAAGGAAAAGTTTTGACTTTCTATTTTTTCATCTCCATAGCAAAAAAATGTGTGAAATTTACAAAAAAAAAGGAAGAAATTAATTATTGTCAGAATGAACTCTATATAAAGGTTTGAAGTTCAATGTTGATATGAAAGAGTAGTTTCGAGTGAGCTCTTTCTTACATTTTGTGTCTGAAAGTTACTTTTTTGCATGTATCCTTTGAATAAATTTCCTTTGCAATTAATTGCTTTCCACTTTTTGTACATGAAGATGGAGAACAAGAAAGCCAAAACGTTTTTCCCGAAAATATACTTCTACTGCATAACGTTTTGAGGGATGCAACCCTGTTCCTCTTCTCTGTGAAGGAACTTTTGTATTTGACCACTATGCGTTATTGTGGACAAATTTAGTAATTTTTCCTGCTTATTGGTTAACTTTGAAAAATTTCGAAGAAGTGAAAATCTAAGAATTGTCAAGTTCAAGTTCAGTCATGGTCATGATCAATTAATAATTTTGGCAATGATAGTCAATGAAAATGATTTCCTTATATGTTGATGGGCGATATACCTTCGACTGCTGAAGAATGAATGTAAAGACTATGTAGATGTTGCCAACACGCAACCACAGAATCACCTTTTTCATTTTTATTTGATTTTGAACAGATTTGGTTCCTCAAATGTGACCTTCCCTTTGTACAAAAAGTGGCCTTTTTTTCCAAAATTGAAATTTCGGTTAGAGAGGAGAGGGGACATTATACATCTATAGATGAGCAGATTCTTTTTACATCCAGGAACATATTCCTTTATTCCTCTCTACTCATATATCCGTTCCAATAGTCAGTCAACTGCGGAGGTATTCGTCGTCATAAACAACTTATAACAGAAATTTGAGAAATTTTATGTTATTATACTGTTATTAACAGGAATGAAAAATCTATTCTTTTGGAGAACAATCCACTTCTCGACAAACCATTTGGAATCGGCTGCTATACGTTCGGTCAAGAGTTGAGGATGGTTAGATGATGGTGAGTGTCAGTAGTTTTATCCACCAATAAGCATTCATCCCATCTAACCTGAAACAGCAGTTTTTGTAACCCACCGTAAGCTGAAGACTCCACGACGAATATCATTCTGCTCTGTTGGTTGAAAAGAACTACACCAGGCTTATTAGCTTGCATGAGCCTATGGGTATGGAACGAATGTTTTGAATAAATTGGACACTCCTCGTTCTACACAATGGAATTAGTATCTACCGGAGCATAGGGTAACACCTGTGTCTAGTTAATACCCTAAACGTGCAGTAGGTGAAAATGAAGTACTCTGAGAGCACTCTAACTGAAAATTACTCGCTTTTCTTCCTCATGTTGTGTGGAGTACAACCGTGGATTAGGCGATTAGGGATACAAACTCCTATGGAGATGTGTGATTAATGGGGTCTTTTGGTCGAGTTTATACATCTCCTCTTGGGTCCATGTACTTTCAGGATGTAGTTCCAAACTACAACGGCTTTCAAACCTGAATGAAGATAGTAAAACTGAATATATATTCAGTTGGGAACTTTCAGAGAAAGGAAAGGAAGGACATCAGTACTTACTAATTTGATAAAATCCAAAGGCAGCAAGTCGACGGATTTAATTTTCAAAAGAAACATTTTGAAAATTTTGGGATTGCATTCGTTTTGATTGATTAAGCTTGGTGTAGAGAAATATGTATTGACATTATTTTCTGAAACAAAAACTCGGTAAACTCATTTTCAAAATCCAAATTGTATGATTAACCTGAATTATTTCGAAATCAACTCAATTCCAAAAGTTATCATAACCTGTCAAAAGTATTGAGATTAACAGTGTTATAAGCATGTTCATTTCAATCGGTTGAATGAGTATTATGCATGTACTTGCTGTAAAACTCTGAAAACTGCCTTGCCTTCTAATTTTTCATTGTCTTTGTATTAAGGGAAATAATCATTAGGTAATAAGCAACCGGCAAGATTATTATCTGATAATTCTATCACAATCAGAAAATCAAACCTTCCACTGGTAGACTTTTCATGACTTTGAATCACAAACTTCTCATTGTCATTTTTCGAAAAATGAGTTTGTTTAAAACAATATTTTGATTCATAAGGTCCATGATTTAAAATTAATCCTTGTCACAAACTTGTCATTTCCTGAAAAACAAGTTTGTTTGAAACAATATTTTGGGAGTTGTGTAATTGAATGAATTTATCAAAAAATAGTTATTTATTTCTTCAAACGTTCCTTATCGATAATTGATTTACTTGGAGATATTTGTTGGAGACCAAACAATACAATCAATGTAACATACGTAATATTCCTTTCTATACTTTTCTGTAATTTTTCCTGTATAACAACAGAAAAAATTCGTTTGTCCTAGTAATCTTTATTTAGATCTCCATCCCCATTCTAACGAACAAGATATACGTAGCGATATATCGTGACTTAACCCTTAACAAGTAACATATGTTTGGTCCCAGTTGGCTTTATATGGCTTACCCTAGGTATAACCCCCAGAGTAATCCCTATAGAGATCTCAAACGACCCCAGCACTGGTTGTTCACGGTTGTCTACATAATCAAGTGTGACACTATGATATTAACGGGCATTGTGTCCAAAATCAATGAGCGATACATAGTTAGCGGTGTGGAGAATCATAGACAAGGGTAGAACAAGATAACATCTCTATAACAACAAAATTGATTCAGTGAACGGGTTGATTAAGGCAATTGATGACATTTTTTTGCTTTAAGTGCTAATAAATTTTGGTCAGAATGGGGGTTGGTAGACATTATTGTAGGGTTACGGTTATTTTCAGTTTAATTTGGAGGATAACTGAATATTCTTGATTGAATACTGAGCAGATGTGAGATATAATGAAGAAATAGTATAAATATTTCTTTTTTCACTGCTACCAAGATAAATAATTATTCAACAATTTTTGTATATATGTTTCTATTTATTAATTTTCAGATAAGGCAAAATTCAAAACCCCGTGAGTATTTAGAAACGGAATTCGTTTTCGACTTCTGATTTGGTACTACACAGGGTGAGTTAACAAGATTCCCTCGGTCCATTGCTATCAGAGAACACAATTTTTCGAACTGCTCAATTTTTTTGCAGTCATATCGATAAATACTATCTTGTAATATTATTCTCTCGCATACTGGGTTTTTCAGCCAAGCGTGGCCAATCAAAGTTATATTTTTTTAATGGAACACTCAGTATATGAATACGTCATTCGATTCCATATTCTTTAGCTCTCTAAGGAATTTTTGTTTTCGAATTTCCATTGCGGTATTGCCAAGTTATTCCAGAAAAACATATTTTACAGGAAATATTTTTTTAATTCACCACTCGCGGGTCTACAAAAATTGAGTGGATTTTTTAGGAATGGTTAGCCAAGATCAATATAATAATTTCGGGAATCTCAACTTTCGGAAACAATATATAGGGTACTAGATAAAAACGGTCAAGTTTCATTCATTTTCAAAGAGACATAATTCAACTTTTTCAAATGGAAATTCATATGAAATGTTTTACATTTCACTACATATTTCACAAAGTATAAGTACGAAAAATTGATATTTTCACAAAATATATCAAGTTTTAGTAATTGTGGCAACAAAAAAAAAATTTTTTTGACGTTTACTTACTTAAATTTGTTTTTCAAATATTCAGACTAATCGCTAGTACATTAGCATTTTTCATACCATCTAGTGATAATTATCAGCGATTTCAATGGTACGGAATGCGAAAAAACCTAAGGAATATGTACTGTTTTTTTCTTTGAAAACCCAGTTATCCATGACTGACATCAAAAACTGAATCTCGGAATTTCTCGATAAAGCCATGTGATGAAGTTTCTGTCGCATTGAATCATTTTTATTATGAATTGTGTATTGGAAGATGTGGTGCAAAAAGTCTATCCTTTAGGGGAAAGTGACAGCAACTACCTCTTTGCATCTAGGATTTACAAAGAGAAGTTCCCCGAAAGAAGACAAACACATGGATTTTTTCAGTTTCGTGTTATTTTCTGATAACTATACTGTAAATCGGCGTAACATGCATTATTATGCAACGGAAAAACCTCCATTTTGTCAATGAGATTTCATCTTTGACAATAAAGTACATTTTGATTTGATTTGTTCGTTGCCTGAACCATCAACAGCGTTGGTCACTGAATGTTTGGGGTGGAATTCTCGGGAAAAGTTATCGTTTCGTATTTTTTTGATGGGCATCTCATTGGAAGAAAATATGTATGATTTCTTTACATAAGTTTTCGAATTTATTGGACGGGGTTCATATGAAACAAGACTTAGAATGTGGCTACAACAAGACGGTGTACCACCACATTTTGAAACTGAGGTACGGGAATAACTCAACGATATTTCAATCAAAATTGGATAGGTAGGGAAGAGCCTGTGGCCTTGCTAACCAGAATCTGACCAAAATGGATTTTTTATGGGGGTTTATCAAATGAATTGTCCACCAAAATCCTCCAACATCTATAGAGCACATGAAACGAAGAAGAAATCCCAGAGGATATGCTGGAATGTGTAGAGGATGAAAAAAATTGAGCGTTATTGTTCATATTAAAAAAAATTGAGTGATTAAACGTAAATAAATGAATTTTTTGTGGTTACAACAATTAATAAAACTAGGTATAATTTGTAAAATATCAGTCTTTCGTATTGTAAACCTCTGATGAAAAATGTAGTGAACTGTTAAAACATTTCATACAAATCAAAAAATACACGGTGTTCTATTTGAAAAACTTGAATTATATCTGTTTGAGAATTATTGAAACTTGACCGGTTTTACCAAACACCCTATATATTGTTTCCGAAAGTTGAGATTCCTGAAATCATCATAGTGATTTTGACTAACTATTCCTGAAAAATCCACTCAATTGCTGTAGACATGCTGGTGGTGAATTAAAAAAACATTGTCTGCAAAATAGGTTTTCCTGGAATAACTTGGCAATGCCGCAATGGAAATTCGGAAACAAAAATTTGGAAACAAAAATTGTTTGGAGAGCTAAAGAAATATGGAATCGATTGACTATCCATATACTGGGTGTTCCATTCAAGAAAATATAACTTTGGTTGGCCACGCTCGGCTGAATTCCCAGTATGCTGGAAAATGATATTAGAAGATAGTATTTATCCATACGATTTTTAAAAAAATTGAACAATTTCAAACATTTTTTTCCTGATAGCAATGGACCGAGGGAATCTTATTGACTCGCCCTGTATAGAAAATAAGAATATTCAAAAAAAACACAGAATACATATATCCCAGAAAAAAATAAAATAGCATTTCTGAACCTTTGGAATATAACTCCCAAATTAAATTTCGAATCTTGTTGTGTTGTTTTTCTCGAACTGTATTGATGTTGGGATCAAAATTTTAACAAAAAATATGTACAGAATAGCAAGCTTAATTCTCTAACAATTTTTGTATTTTGTTTCTTCAGGAAATTATTTTGGATTTGAAAATTCTTCTGGTAGAAGAAGCACGCGGATGACTGATGAATTAGTAACACCAACTAATCTGCTCGCATTAGCAATATGATACTTTAAAATATCCATAACCAAAAAAAAGGGATATACTTCTAGTTTTATTTTGAGGTAGGGTACAATTCGAATGGAAGAATTTTTTGGGCTTCCTACTTTACTTCATCGATATATAAGGAATGTGAATCTTCCAAAGAAAGAAAGAGCAACTTTAAAAATACAATGACATTTTTGAATGAATTCCGGTTAGTAGATCAGAAGATTGTATAAAGATTTTCGTTTTTGCTGAAGAGTTTTTATTGATATCTTCCTATTTTTCCGCGTCTTTAAGAGATTCTCATTATTTGAGAATAAGTTGAAAGCCAAAAATCTTTATTGTTTCCTGCTAAAATTATTACATTGTGATATACATAATTGGAATATTTCAGTATTACAGAAATCGCCAATAGAAATGTACAGGATAAAAAAAAATCAGTGTCTCTTGAATTTCTGGGATGTATCTGTTTTAAAATCTGTTTTTCCGTTAACCAGCTGTCGCACCCCTACGAACGACCACCCTCAGAAGTCGAAACTTGTGCGAGCTAAGGATTAACGAGGTATTACCTTTTAACGTGTGTTTCCTAACACGGGCTGGACGATAGCAAGTGACAATCGATCGTTCAGACTTGGGCTTGAACCACCGACCAACACGGCAATCAATTTGAGTAAGTGAATAAAGTACCCATGTCGAACCGCCTGGCTACAAACGACAACCCGAAACATAAAAGGGAACCTTTCGTATTCTTTAACTGTTCAAACGTTTTTATGCATTTAGAGAAATAATTCTCATAGTTTCTTTTTCACCTCTCATTAGTTTAACTTTATCCAGTAATTGGTTTATTTTATATTCCTCCATCTATAACATCTCTTTTTTTGAGAAACACTTGGACGTAGCTAACAGAGCAAATAACGATTGAAGCAAAGTACCTAAAAGCAATAAAGACAAAACCTCAGTGTCAGTTAGATCAAGTAAGTTGACTTGTTATTCCTGTCCAAAACTTTATATTGGCCAAACATGGACAACCTTTTTCCGAAGAATAAAAGAACATCAGACCCAATCCAACTCGACCCGACCCATCTGGACATGACCTGACCTGACCCAGACATGTAATTAAACATATGTTTGCAAACCATGTTTCAGCAGAAGAGATGCATTCAACCACGACTATGATGGATTGCGTTTGAAAGCGGATGATTTGAAACTCAATCTTTTTGTTGTTAATTGACATAAAAACCGGAAAAATTTTGTTGGATACTTGGAAGATGATTTACTTCTATAATATATAATTTTCAATAAAAAACAAAATTATCCTGAATGAGCCTATTACAAAATACTGGACAGCTGAATGCGAAGGCAGTTGTATCAATATTTTGATGAGGGGCTTCCAGGACATCTGAAGGGCAGGTGGGTGCACTACAACTGCTATCTGTCAACGACAAATGTTATGTCAGACAATTTCAAAGGAGTTACTACGTTTCACTTATTGATGCACCAGAGTACTTGAACCACTTGCAACAGTAAACAAATTTTGGTCAATTTAACAAAGGAAGCCAAGTATGTTTGTTTTTCCATCAAGAAGGTCAAGGCTGCAGCTTTCTGGGACGCTGAAGGCGTAATCTACATCGACTGCTTTGAATATGACATACTGTCGACGGAAAGTGATATGCGTAGCTAATGGACCGTTTCTATGCTGATCTGAAGCGTAACCAACCACATTTAAAGAAAAAAGTGGTCTTCCATCGACTGCCCCAATGACTAAAATCTATGAATTTCAGTAGAAATTAGTTTGTCGTCCACCATATTCTACTATTTATCAACCCAACCTTGTATGCTGAAAAATTCTTCCTCTGTGGTATGGAGAGAAGTATTCACGTAATGTTCCAGGTAAGTGAGTTTGTTGATGGCATTTGACAGTGATGTTTCAACTTTAAGAATGTGGTTTTGAAGGGTGATTCATAAAGTTAGGTTAGGTTAGGTTTATGATGATATGATTTACTTTTATAATATATTATTTTCAATAAAAAACTATATTAGCCTGAATGAGCCCATTGAATTCTTTCTCTCTGTTGGATCTGTTTTCTGATGTGGTTTATTACAATGTCCATTAAATGAATTCGTAAAATTTCTTCCACGATGCCTACTTTTCAATTAGTTCATATTTTAACTATAAAGAAATTAGTCATGAAGTAGGTATTAGGCCAACAAAAGTAAATAGAAAACTAAAAAAATTTCAAAACTATGAATTCTTATTCTGGTTGTTACAAAAGCGATATCAGTTTTTACGAACCTACTTTTAAAAAAATTTCGCAAACCAATGTGTAACACTGCGTCTATTGCCAAAAGCAACATAAATAGAAATCAATTGAAATAGCGAAACAATAGTTATAGGTTAATGTGTGTAAGGTCATAGTTCTCTTACCTCCAACAACTGAAATTCCGTGTTCATTTGAAGCGCAAGAGATTTTATCATTCTAGCCAGTATGTTGAATCCATCCCCAAAGCTATAAAAGAAATATGTTCACATTATATAATTCAATTCATCGTATGTCTTACTGGTTCAAAAGATCGTTCCAGTTTTTCCTCAAGAAATCGAATGCTATGGAGGTTCCAATTTTGTTCTTTGCCACCGATTCGAATATTCTATCTGCGTCTTGTATCCTAATGCTGGGATCATCCAATAATTTATCCAAATATCTGTAAATAACGTACATATTTACCTTTTAGTGTCGCAGAGGTTAGTAGAAAGCAAGGTGCATGTCGTGGTTTCAAAGAAAATATAAAGGAAGTCTCATTCTTATGTGAAAGTGCTATGTGGTTATTCATGAATAGATATATACAGACTTTGGGTAACTATATAGTGCATTTGAAAAGATTTGTTAAGTGTTTTCCCAGAAAGAAAGAGTGGTATAACTATACTTAATTTACACATGACATTATTCAATTAAACTGGTCGCTAAAAATCTTGAAATGAACTTCTAAGCGATAACTATGAAGACACCATCTATGAGATTGACAGAAAAAAATCAACTAATGTCAGAAATAAACGAAAATCACAACAGTAAGTTGTTGCAGCTTTCACTGCAAGGGCAACTCGATGATATCAGACTCAAAAGAGTCGCATCCATGGTCCAAAACCATTGTCGATCTGCTGCATACATGTAACACTAATCAAATATCCGATTCTTGTCTACGTGTTCAAATTGATTTAAGAAAAAATACCAGAAGACAAAAATACCAGACATGCAAAGTCAGTAGGAGTATTCAAATAATGTTACGCACATGGCAATCGTATGAGCCGCCACTGACAGAAGTACGACATCCTAAAAACTGTTTTTTTTTGCGAATGAACAGGAATGTTCAAATGAATCGTATTTCAATCAGTTCGCGGAGAGTAATTCAAAACCGAAGAAAGCAACCAGTGAAATACATGCGATAGTTACAGAATACGACTGAAGTAAAGGTTCAACTGTTTTGTGCTATTAAATATAGTTATTGGGTTTGAATAAGCCTAACACGTATTATTAACAAGAACCCACAATACCTATATATATTTGTGAAAGAAATAGCAAGCGGAACATTTCACAGAATAGAAAAGGACGATAAGATAAGAGACATTCAATAGATAAAAAAGCGAATTTCTTGGGTACAGTTGGCGTTAAGAATAATATCCCTGTAACTTATCATTATTTCTATTACTTTCTTCTTTAATTAAACTCAAAATATGTTTGGAAATATACGAATATGTGCCAAGATAATTTGTCAAGTGTGAAAATAGTAATCAACAATTTAAGAATTGCGGTATGTGCAATAAAATAGTTTGTGTCGCTCAGTTTGTCCAACCAGCCAGTTAGTGAGTCAGTCATTCTGTCAAATCAGTCTGTGAGTCAATCAGTCGATGAGTGACTCGTCTAGTCAGTCGGTCGGTGAGTAAGTCAGTCGGTCAGTGAGTGAGAGAGTCAGTCGGTGAGTAGGCGAGTCCCTGAGTCAGTCAATGGATGAGTTAGTCAGTCAGTGAGCCCATAGATCAGTCAGTCGGTCATCCAGTTAGTCAGTGATAAATCACTCGATCAGTAGTTCCATCCGTCAATGGTGAGTCAGTGCGTAAGTCAAATCAGTAATTCATTCGGTCAGTCAATCGATGAGTGAGTCAGTCAGTTAGAGAGCACGTCGGTGAGTAAATCAGTAGGTGAGTCACTCATCCAGCGAGTCATCTCGTCAATCAGCCGATTAATAATTCAGTCAGAAGTGAGTCAGAGAGTCGGTCGGTAAGTAATACAGTCAATCAGTCACTGAGTGAGTTATTCAGTGAGTCAATTAGACGGTAAGTCAGTTATCCAGTCAGTCATTGAGTCAATAAATCAATCAGTCAGTCGGTGAGTCATTCAATCAGTGAGTTAGCTCGTCAGTCAGTCGGTTAGTTGGTCATACAGTCACACAACAGTGAGTCAGTAAATCAGTCAGTCAGTGATTCAGGCGGTCAATGAGTAGTGAGTCAGTCAGTTGGTGAGCCAATTACTGAGTCAGTTTGTTAGTGAGTCGGTCTGTCGGTGAGTCGATTAATGAATCAGTTATTCGGTCAGTGAGTCATTCCGTGAGTTAGTGACTTAGTTTGTTTAAGAAAGTGAGTCACTTGGGTGGGGGACAGTCGATTAAACAGTGAGTCAGTCGGTCAGTGAGCAAGTCAGTTAGTCAATTGGTTAGTAAGTCAGTGAGTCAGCAGGTCAGTCAGTCGGTAGTGAGACATACATTCGATAGTGAGTCAGTCAGTCGGTTATACTGTAATATTTCAGAAAATTGTCTGTGCAGGAATATTATAGCAAACCATAATTTTAAATATCGGTGTGAATTAACAGCCCCTATGAAGTATATATTATCAAGTTTATCGATAAAAATTTACTAATTCAATTTATTTTATGAACTCGTCTTAGTTGAAAGGATTATATTCTTAGGTCATGTACAAGAAAAAAAGGTTATCGAAATTTCAGCAGGTACCTGGATAATAGCCAACGAAGTCTGGTGCACCCCAAAGCATCAAGTAGAACATTCTTTTCAGATGGAGAGTTTGATTCCAAATATTTCCTGTAAGCGAAATCCCATTCAATTTCAGCTCCTTCTCTAAGGGCCGTACAGTAAACGATTTCTCGCAGATTTGGTAAAACCCTGAAAGAAGTACAAACATTGAGACGTCAATATCAACAACAAATCGGAAGCCGACAATTCATTGTTTGGAGATAAAGAGTATATTTATAAACACCATGCACTCATAAAAAAGCTATGGAATATGTATTATCACCACTAAGAAATGTGCCGAGTGTACTGTATCACTTCAAAAAAAAAAACCCTGAAGAGGCATAAGCCTATAGCAGGGTTAACACAAACACACATACACAAATAAATTGTAAAATAACAAAAATAAGCGAATAAACGTTTTTGACTTGACTTCGAAAATTGTTGATGAGGATTTGTAAACTAGTGTTTTCACCCGAAACTTCGAAGTACACCTGGAGATTGATTGTGTTCCATGTGGGTGAATTTTATGTCAATACTCTTCCATATATTATTTTGTAGTGTTCCAGTGAATATCTGTTTCAATTACATTTTCTTGTATTTCTCTATTCATATACAGTGTGTAACAACGAAAACTTAACAGAGCCGTTTTTTAATATAAAAAGTGAGATTTTTAAAAAAAGCTCGTACACGTCTTATTCTAATTAAAGGGAGACACCTTTCAGACTAATCAGATTTTTTGTAGTACGCACCCCCTCGGCTGGGTGCGTCCGACGACCCTTATTTCGATAGGGAAAGTAGGTCGAGTGGCACCTTGTTTTAAAGGTCTTTCGAATACCTTTACAACTCTGTTAAAAAAAGTTTTGTAACGATTAGTTTTCGAGATAATTTGAAGATTTAAAATGAATCTCGCGGTCACTATGAACAATGAGGCCATTGAGCAGACACATGCTGCGAAATTTTTAGGACTTCATTTGGATACAATGTTG
>WOGP01003485.1:0-15118 GCA_015342065.1 Leptinotarsa undecemlineata
AGAAGATTTTTGGATTTCTATTTCCCATCTTGATATAAAATGTGTGAGAAAAAAAAAAAAGAAAGAAAGAAAGGAAGAAGGCAATAAATTTCAAAATTACATCTTCACGAAGATTTGTTGATTATGCAAAGAGGTAACTTTCAGACACAAACTGGTAGAAAAAGATTTCTAAACGACTACTTTCACATAAACATTGAATTATACGAAAGCACTACTTTTATATGAACATTGACTTATACAAAAACACGTTTTCCTTGCTTGCCTCATTGCTCATTACAAGTTGAAGCACACAATGCATTCATAAAATTACGACTTTATGTCACGAATGACTTAAATATCTACTCATGTCATCGTTGAAAGTACGTGATGATATTCATTCGCTAATTTGATCCAATCCCAGCCATAGGAATCTTGTTTGAATTGAAGAGGGTATATTTTAGGAGATATTAATTTTTGGGAAAGTTTTGACTTTCTACTTTTATCTTCAAACAAAACAGTGGGAATCTTCAAATTGCTTTTTGAAGAGGGTATTCAGAAATGGATTTTTAGAGTCACTTATTTATCAATATAAAAATATGTTTTATCGAGTCTTCAAAAATAAATGAACCAACTGTAGTATACCCTAGATATTTGTGCTTGTTTCATTGAAACCATATTTTATCCATAAACATAGGTACACATATTTATTTCACTCAAACAAGAAATACTCATTTTAAAGTATTTTCATGGACTGAATTTTTTTTATCGATAGAGCGTAAATGAAATGTTCAATAATATGTAGGTTCAATAATACCTACATATTAAAATTATATTACTGCGTTTAAAACTTCCTCAAGGTATCGCGATACCTATATGTTTCTAATTGGATATATATTTCAAAGGGTTTCAGGGAAAGTGTATTCACGTTCAATTCTTTGAAAGAAATACTCATAATCATTATCTTAGTTTCAAATATTGATAATGGCTGCAATTTCAATTCGGAATATGCAGAACATTGAGTATATTGTCAATGTTAAATGTGTGAGTGAAGTATTATTAGAGATAACACTTCGAACTTACTCTTCCTATATAATTAAGTGATACTATTTTATTGGCTTCCATTTAAAACTATTTCTTTTCATTATATTGTTCCATGACTTCTTCAAAATTGTTATCTATAACTAATTTCTTTAGCAAGGTTGTGGCTATACAGAGATCTAACAATGCATCCTGCTACCCAATATGCTGCTTGGGTTTCGCTTCCTTTGTGTTTGATTTTATTTGGCGCTGGATTCGTACAATTAGTGGCACCTCAGTCTATTGGTAAGTAGAAATTATTAAAATTTCAAAAAATACCGATATACTATTCTGATTTTGAAACAGAGAATTGAGTTCTTGAGGCCCATAATTTGATATGAAAAACTTCGAATTGTAAACAATATGCTTATCAAGGAATGTAACTCTTGAAGAAATCAGTACCTGAGATGTCAAAGTTTGGCTTCATTACGAACCATTTATTCTTGATATTCGTGAATTGAGTCTTCTACCAATCTCATAGATGGCGTGTTCGTAGGGGAATATTACGGCCTTCACTGACTAGAACTCTTGTTTAACTGGCTATATCACTTTATAATTAATCTACAGCGTGCAAATTACATCATTCTCGATTTAAACCATTTTTGATATGCATATTATATTCAACTAGTTTCTTTAATTAAATAGAACTGGCCAATACTTGATTAAAAAGCCATATTAAAAATATTCAATAGTTTATTGTATGATTTTCACTATAAAGGGTTTTACAAAAACCGCAACACTCGTTCGGTATACAATAAATAGCTTCCTCAAGCGTAAACTACAACTTTACGCTTGAATGAAAATCATACAGTAAACTGTATTGATTCGTTTCAACTAGTTTCTGAAGTATCTCTAAAATGCTTCTGAAGCAATTATCAACAGTGTACCATAATCAGAAATAGTTCGATATCTTCCATAGGTACATTTCACTAGTATAATAGCTAAGTGATCAACAAAACTGATAAATGCACATCAAGTATGTTCCTCAGAGCTAGGCCCATCACGGAAACCATTTTCACATCTTTCATAGCATTTTCAATATTGCAGATAATTATAAATAGTATTTATCTGATATTGTGTTAGAATCATCTTTCGTTATCCCATAATAACTCAGCTCTAGCGAGCAGCATGGAAAGATTTCCACATTTAGTGCAAGGAGAATAGTCCACGGTTCTCTAGCTGTTCCAAGATACTTCAATACAGTCTCAACCACTCACAGTTTGAGAGTTCACTTTTTTATCTTCTCGAGTCTACTTAGTAGTTTGACTAACAGTTTTCCCGTTGAACTCAGAAAACAGACTAGTTGAGAAGCAGACTTCAAATTGCTTCATGCCTTTCAATAATAGAATTACCCATGTAATTTTCCACCGTGTTGGAGTTTTTTGTTACCTCAAAATTTCGATCAGTACCTACTGTCAAGAAAAAATCTAGTTTTTCTGTGGCTCATAAAAAATTCATCAAAAAGAGGGTTCCATTCATTTCATTTTCCAATTGGCATCAATCAGTTTTTGAGGTATCAATCTTTGATATGTTCTACTTCAGAATCAATATTTTCTCTTTCTCTCTGGACTTTTTTTTGAGGAAAATATACTGACGATTTTAAGCTGTCTCTCATTTGTTGGGGTGAGACCAAAACTAGTTTTTTAAATACTTTTCCACTGAATGCTCAATACAGAGAGGTCTCCAATATTATAGAAAAAATTTTAATAGATCATTTACCTTTTGTCCCTTTCTTCCATATTTCTTGTGATCTTTTATGGCTCACTTTCGTATTTTTATAGTAACTATCAATGAAAATATGAAGTTATCGCCTTATACTGTCAACTGATATCCTATAACTTCCATTTGTCATTGCTTTCCGGCCATCTTGATTTGAAATCCGTTTTATTATATATTTTTGCTTGTATATCATCTGCAATTTTATCATTTTCATTATCTTCTAGTTTATCTCATTCCTATATAGCTGTATTCTATGTTTTTTCATTTAGTTGGTATGCCCTGATACAAATCTAAATTACATATAGATTAGTTGAATAAATTACTTACTCAATTCCATTAGTAGTTAATTTTTTCTCATCTTGGTTTGCAGTTTCATTATATCACAGCTAGATACTCTTATATTTTCATTCATTCTTATGTTGCTTTCATGTACCCTTTTCCAAACCATTTCGTGCAGCTTCTACACTCGTACTTCCTCCATCTGAGACTGGTCTTTTCAAATAATTCTTTGCCGAAAACTCTTTTCATTTGGTATAGCTTCTTTTTCTCCTACAGAAAAATTTGATCAGTTCCTATATCTTCTCTAAAACACTTCAATTTTCTAAAAGTGCAACCATATCTAGTGTTTGTCGCCTGATGTCCATGAAATAAGTTCAACTTTCTTCGACTAAAGTCGGAATATTGCAGTTATTATGCAATTATTATTATTTTATCATCACTAGCAGATAATGTTTCAACCCGTGGAGAAATCAAACACAAATCGCATTGCTGTAACATGGTTGGAATAAAATCAAACTATAATATCACAGTAGAACAATCTAATTATAACGTTTTTTTAATACTCAAATTTAGATTTTCATTTTCTTCTCAAGTACAAACATCATACACTTTTTTTTCATTTTATTAAAATAACAACAGAGCCAATCAGTCCTAGGCAGAATTTCTTCTGTTGCTTTTAGGCTCGATCTATGGAATATTCGAATGCATTCCATGCTAAAAAATTAGATAGTAATTGGAAGTTGTAGATTTCTTTTCAAAGGCGGCAAAAATGACGCAAAGTTAATAAGAAACTGAACAAGTTGCATGCAGATACCTTTAAGTGTTATTATTGACTGTTTTATATACTATCAATGAATCCTTTTAATGTTCAAAAACATATTTCTTTGTTTATGATTTGAAATATTCTGCATAGGAAGTTTGCATAGCAATAGACGATTTCAATGAAAATTTTGGACGACCAGATAGTAGTTTCTAGATTCCCATCTGCAAAGCAGATGGGTTGGTTGTCATTTCGAGGTCACTTGTCTCTCATCTATATCGAGACCAAAAAGAATTCCGTTGACTGTATACGTATTTCTGACTTGAGCCAATCGGAACCTTTGAAAGAAAATCTCAAATAGTTTTCAAATATAAATGTTTTTTTTTTGATAGCACTTGTGTTAATCAGTATTTGTAAAAACCATCACCTCATTCAGTGATATGTTGAAATAAAACACTTGAAACAGCTTTGTAAACTATTTTATGTGGAACTCTTACTGTATTTAGTTAATTAGTTGTGGTCAAACACAAATAACTCATATTTCATCAAATATTCTTCCAGGATCAGGTATCCCAGAAATGAAAACAATTCTGCGGGGTGTCGCTTTGAAAGAATATCTAACATTCAGAACGCTTATAGCGAAAGTAGTAGGACTAACCGCTACATTAGGAAGTGGGATGCCGCTGGGTAAAGAAGGTCCATTTGTCCATATCGCCAGTATAGCAGCTACACTGCTGAGCAAACTTGTTACTGGATTTCAGGGAATTTACGAAAACGAAAGTAGGACCACGGAAATGCTTGCTGCAGCATGCGCCGTTGGGGTAGCAAGTTGTTTTGCTGCTCCGGTTGGAGGTAAGTATGAATTTCTCCTAGTTGATAATACGAAAACTTATCAATAATTCGATTTTCCATTGCTATTTTTGAGGTTCAATTTTGTCATCAACCATTTCGGGAAAATATGTTTCAACTAATCATATTTCATCATTAGATAAATGAACAACCACTTTTCTCAATCAGCAGAAATGTAAGATACGTCAAGAAGGGTATTTTGATTGGGAACAGTGCTTGTTTTGGATGTATAAAAAATAATTTTTGTTACACTCATATACTAAAGATTCCCCAATTTTTTTTAAATCGTTTGGCCTTTTTCAACTACAAATGATAAAGATAAAGCTGGCCCCTATGTCTAATTCCAATGGTGCGGCTGCTATTATTGCAAAAAGAAATCAAAATTTAGGAAATACTCTGCTAAGTTTATTTCCTTCAATTAACCAAAAATGGAGTAAGCAAACTGATCATTGCCGATTTTCTCAGAAGATGCAGAGAAATAAGAACAAGTTCTGAAATTATCATTTTCTCACAAACTCGAAAATTCTACTATCTAATTTAGTTTCAAGCATTTTAACTTGAAATTCCTCATTCCGCTGGTAGAATTATGGGGAAAAACATCGCATCCGCATCCGTCAACAGCTACAACAAAATTATACCTGTTTCATGAATAGTGTGATCCATTTTTTATCAAACACGAGATGGTTACTGGAATATTCAAAAAAGGATAAGTACATGAAAGGTATCAATACTAGTATATCTAGTATGGAGGGTGCTTCAATCAAAGCGTTCGCAGATGTTATGAAAAAATTGTGGTCAAAAGATTATTCTGATATAGTAGGAACACGGTCCCCTTAAAAACTCAGATTTAGAGTTTTGTCTCTCGATTCATAGGTCATGCGCATCAGGAGGTCGAGGAGTCCCTTCGTTATCTTTAAGAAGGTTTGCATGATGACGGTAAAGGAAATAATGAGAAACCTTAACCGATCCTAACGGATTTTGACGAAAAATTGAGCAACAGCAAAAAAGCACAAGAGTAATGGCTGAGATATTTGAGTACAAGATGTGGTTGTAGATTGTAGATAATTTCGTTGGTCGGTTAAAATCCACAATTAAGTGCATACACTGTGTGCACTACCCATACCAAAATGTTTGGATTCCTTCACAAGAGGAGAAACTTTGGATGGACATGAAAAAAGGTGTTTGAAGGAATGAAAAAAATTCACAAAGATTCTATCAACCCAATCCAAAAGATTCTCTCTAACAGAAAAATTCAGAGACAAGTTGAATGTTGCCATCAAGATTGCTCTAAATAAATTAGATATGAGCAATTATCCAGCACACAATGTGACTCCTAGTTGTTATAATCTATATGCGCTTTCGAATCACAGTGGGTCTACTTACAGCGGACATTATACTGCAGAACTGCAGACATCCCTACATTGGCACGTGCCACCAATACAATTATTCACAGGTGTCACAAATTTCATCAAAATCGTGTATGGGTGGAGATGCATACATACTCTTTTATGAAAAGAAGGAAACGAGTTCGCACCTTTGAGCAGTTTGAAATGTTATTTTTGAACTGTTAATTTTGATATTATGTCATATAATTTTACATAGACTATAATTTATTATCATTATTCTGACACAAACATCAAAAACCTCAGCCATAACTAGGTGATGAAATTCACTTGAACTTGTACTTGAACGATATATTTTCCACTGTGAGTTAAAAAAATCAATGTCGGTTAATTAGTCTTCAAGAATAGGACATTCTTTTATATTAAGAATCACGGCTTGAGTTATGACAATAAGCTCACCTGGATAAGGTGAAAGTCTCAAAAATTATACAAGATCTTGGTATAATTTGAAAATTCAAAATGGTAAATAGAAGCCATGTCTCTCAAATAAGTATAATATTTAGAAGTGACAATATATTAAGCATGCGCCGGACTCACAGTTACTTATGCTTCATTGGTGAAATAACCATGAAAATAACTCATATTAATGCAGATCTAGAACTAAAAGAAAATCTTCCAGAATGCCATTACCTAGATATGAAGGAAATATGTATAGTTTTTTTCTATATTCTCAGATTCATTTTCATCATAATTTTCATTAGCTATGAACTTT
Source organism: Leptinotarsa undecemlineata (assembly GCA_015342065.1). Lineage (NCBI taxonomy): Eukaryota > Metazoa > Arthropoda > Insecta > Coleoptera > Chrysomelidae > Leptinotarsa > Leptinotarsa undecemlineata. The sequence continues at coordinate 6,779 of WOGP01003485.1, forward strand.
GTCAATCAGATGTGATATTCTTTAGATAATAAATCATATTACATTCAAATTGATAAACTGGAACTGGATTGTGGATGAATTACATAGACAAAATTCGGATGAAAAAGATAAAATCATTCATAGAACTAGATCCAAAATCGCGTTGAAAACTGAAGTTTCATTATTCTTGATATTTATAGTATAGTATGTTTGATATAGGAAAAAATGATAACGAAACTCAAGAGACTCCTTCGTCAATGAAATTGCATTATTTTTTGTTATTCTAATGTAATCACTAAACCTTGTTCTTCATTCATTTTTATATTTTCATAAAATTGACTAAAAACAAACCAAGGTAATGTCTTTTCTAGGGGTACTGTTCAGCATAGAAGTAACCACAACTTATTTTGCTGTTCGCAACTACTGGAGAGGATTTTTTGCTGCTGTGTGCGGAGCAACAACGTTTCGTCTCTTGGCAGTGTGGTTCCAAAGGGCAGAGACGGTCAGAGCAGTTTTCAAAACTAGTTTTTTCATGGAATTTCCTTTTGATCCGCAAGAATTATTCGTTTTTGCTCTAATGGGGTAAGGGTATTCATTTTGATAGGATGGATATATACTAAGTTGATGCAGTGGCACTTTCGTTTCAGAGCCGTGTGTGGATTAGGAGGTGCATTTTACGTATGGGTACATAGAAAATATGTCATGTACATGAGGAACAATAAACTCATTAACACTTTTTTTAAAAAGAAGTAAGTAATCCAGTAGCCATTGTAAGATCAGTAAGATCATTAATATCGGCTGCGAGTTCAATCATGATAAAATATTAATTGAATTTGTTGCTTCGCACAATGACTTCGGTTATTTATACAACTTCAATAAATCATTATTTTTGACCATTGTAAATGCACTATCTTCTTGTTTCAAAACCTACCAAATTTTCATAATAAGAATACTCTATCAAGTTCAAGAACGTAGCCAGAAATGTTTTCCAGCAGATGAGAGGCCAAAAGACATGTTTGAAGTTTCATTTCCGGTTTCAGTTATATGTCACTTCTCTCAGGAACTTCGTCTGGGCTTTAAATTAGGAGAAGTAAATTCGTATTTTTCATCACTAATTGATTGACATCAGATTGAAGACTTCGAGAGCCAAAATGGGGACTGAACATAAAACTTCAGATCCTCCTGAAACGTCTGGAGATTTTACGACATAGGAAAACCTCATTCATTGAAAAAAAATGAAGATAAAACTATGATTTGGATCAGTCAATTGAAATGTGTGCATATCATTATTTTTCGAAAATTTTACAAGCAGATGAGTGACTCCAGATCGAGAAATTCTGTCTTTAATTATTGTATTAAAAATCATTAGCACACATTTTGATCGATTGAGTTTGGTGTACAAGATATATACGTTGAGCATATTTCCAGCATATTTGAGCATATATAAACTTAAAAAACTTACTTTCAAAACCCATATTTTAGGATTTATGTGAAGTATTAGCTCAAATGTTCCTGAATTTCAGGCGCTTATCCAGGATAACTACCAGATATCGCAAGCTTCCCGAAGATCTTCACATTCGTAAATTTCTTCCTGAACTTAACGAGTTCTGTCTTCATTGGGTTAATCAGAATTTTATTCTTCCCGAAATACAGCATGACCAACCTGTTGAGGTGGATCTGACGCTCTCGCTCGAGAACGAATGAGCGTATATCACAGAATCATCTGTCATCTGCGTATATACCCATATTCGTTTTCGAGAACATAGGAAAGTCTTGCGTATACAATGAGTAGAGGTGCGGTGACAAGCAGGACCCCTGCGGAACACCTGCTTCAATTGAATAACTCGCAGATGTTAGGTCCACTCTTACGTGGAACGTTCGATAGCTCAGGTAGGATTCAAAAATCTCAATCACAAATAAGGGCATGCCTGCCAACCACATCTTGGCGACAAATATTTCTATTCAAACTCTATCTAAGGCTTTCTGGATATCTAACAGGACCATAACCGTATTCTTCCCCTTCCTTCACCCTGTGAACAACCCGTATCAGTTGGGCAGTCGTATTCAGGCCTCGCCGGAACCCGAATTGCTCCTCGAGAGTGAGCTTCATCCTATCTTCATCCACTCAAGAGAATTGTATCGATGATTTTTGCTACGGAGTAGAGAGATCGGCCGATAGATATCTATAAGAGATTTATGGATAGGTTCCACCTCCGCATGCTTCAGACAATCCGGTTACCGTTGCTGTCTGATAATACCTGGGGCTTTGTTCTTACCCAGGCGCTTGATGGTCGCAATCACCTCCTCAGCGTCTGTGATCCACGTAAGTAGAGTCGGCTCCGGTATTATCAGAGGCGGTCTACTTCCTTACAAACGACAATCTCAGAAGTCGAAACTTGTGCGAGCTAAGGATTAACGAGGTCTTACCTTTCTCGGGTTGGACGATACGCAATGAAAATCCATCGTCCAGCCGTTGGGCTCGAACGACCTTTCCACATAGCAGTTGATTAATTGATTGATTGATTGATTAAAGTACTTTTATAACGGTCCACTCACGTAAATAACCAGCTACAGTCCCTCCTAAGAAGTGGGCGAGGAATCTGCAAATCGGTTGCCGGTGTAATCAAGGTTCCATTATAATCAAAATATTATATATCAATATAAGATATATGATCTTTTATTTTTCAACTAAGGTCAACTTCGAGATTGAATTTTCTTTTGTTTTTCAGTCGTTTTTTATATCCAGCCATCGTTTCGATTATGGTATCGACAGCATCTTTTCCTCTTGGGACGGGTCAATTTATAGCAGGTGATCTGAATACTCACGATCAAGTGTCGTCGCTTTTCAGCAATTTCACGTGGACTAACATTAACTTGACTGTTGTTCAAGGAGCAACTTTGGATCACTGGGTCACTGAATGGACTGGAGTGTATGTGAATTTGGCTTGTTATATAGTGTTTACGGTAAGAAAAGTCGAACATCATATAAAATATTACAAAGGCTTCTTAAATGAATCAAAATCGAGATGATCTCTTAAACCATTCTTAATCTACTGAGAAAAAACTAACATATTCTAGAGTACAGGATAGATCAATAAGTAATTGCGATTCCGGCAATATTCAACAATATTGCTATGAAAATGCAACAATTTACAAATTGAAACGGCGGATATTAGTTATTCGTTTTCTGCTTTTCTGGCTTATTAGAGAAATCAATTAGGATGTATTTGTTCTCTTTCTCTCTTCGGAAATCTCTCACATTTTTTTGGAAGATAGAGCAGCAGAAATCAAATAACACTCTTTTTCTCAAAACTATCATCTCCTAAAAAATATTTTCCATTCAATTCAAACGAATTTCTAATGGTTGGAATTAAAATCAAATAACTGTTTGAATATTTTAACGTACTGTTGTAAATTATGCCCTAAAGAAAATAACGCCGGCCGCCACTGGTAGCCATAAACCAATTGTAACGTAGCTAAGAGCACGCGAATGTACGATATTCGCTGCCGCTCTAGAAACAGCGAGAATAATGCTACCGATTTCGATAGAACTCCGGCGAAATTTTCTGGCGCATTCGATTACGATATATAAATGCCACGAGCATATCGACACAGTCAAGTGGAAGTTAGAATACGTAACAATACTGACATCGTGAGATGAGCAGATTTGTCTCACCAATGACATAATGTCTCAATGTTGTACAATAAACGTTTTCTTCTTCAAAAGTTCAAATAGTGCTAACTTCGAATACACCTTAAATGTCAATGTATTTGAAATTGTATGACTATGCTCTTCCATTTATTTCGTAATGTAGTTTTCCTCTGTTGAGTGTATCTGTGTATCTATTTCAATCTCATAACGAAAGTTTGGATAACAGACCGAATGGAAAAAATGTTTTTCGTGTAATTCAATATTCATATGAAATACGCTTTCCTTCACGTAGTATAATGGTCATGTGAAAGAAGTTGTTCCGTGGGGCTCTTCATTTCAGATTATATCTATAAAATATCATGATCAGCATGCAATCTCGCGAAATTGGGGCTCAAGTATAAAACTTTAAAATTGATAATGGCGTCAAACCCGAAACCGGTCGTATAAATAAAATCTAACAGTGGTATTTAGACAAAAGTGTTTTTATTCATTTCATTCAACATATTAATATACATGAAGTTTAAGTAATAACCCAAGCTTTTCTCAAGTTGAACAAATTCAATATTAAATAGTGTAACTTGAATTAGTTTAAGTTATCACTTCTGTCGGGCGTTCCGAGACGCACACTTTTTTATTCAAAATCATGTAGATACTCTTATTTCCAAATTAAATGAAAAACTATTAATGTTAGTGGAGTTTTTCAAAAAGTTGTTCAGAAATATTATGTTCGATGAAGTAACTTAACTTCTTTGGCCTGCAGAACGGAACACAATTTATCGAATGGGTCATCATTGGCTGGCCCTTTTATGAAACAATTGGTTATCGTAGTACCTATAGAAAGGATTTAATAAAATGTGTCTCACATCAAGTCCTTAGTAGGTACTTATTCTACTATTTTCTAATTTACAGTTCATCTTTTCCATTATTTGTTCAACGGTTCCAGTTCCCAGTGGAAGTTTCATACCCGTATTCAAAATTGGAGCAGCATTCGGAAGAATAGTTGGAGAATTGATGCACTGGTGGTTTCCAAATGGTTGGTATTTTTTTTTAAATGTGATGATTTCTTTTTTCTAAAGCGGTAGCCAAGCGGTTTGACGTGTGTGCTTTGTTAACTCACTCGAATTGACTGCCGTGTTGGTCGATGGTTCAAGCCCTAGTCTGAACGATCGATTTTCACTTGCTATCGTCCAACCCGTTTTAGGAATTACACGTTAAAAGGTAAGACCTCGTTAATCCTTAGCTCGCACAAGTTTCGAATTCTGAGGGTTGTCGTTCGTAAGGGTGCGACAGTTGGTTAACGGAAAAACAGATTATAAACAGATATTTCAAAAAGAGATTTTTTTAAGGAATGCAATATGGAGGAAAAGTAGCCACGATCGTCCCTGGAGGATATGCCACAGTTGGTGCGGCAGCTTTCAGTGGATCTGTCACCCATACCATTTCAGTATCTGTGATTGTTTTCGAAATGACAGGGCAAATCACCCACATCATTCCGATAATGATATCCGTGTTGATTTCAAACGCTATAGCTAGTCTCCTGTCGCCCAGTATATATGATAGTATAATTCTGATAAAGAAACTACCGTATCTTCCAGATCTACTTCCAAGTAGTAGCGGTATGGTAACAGATAATGTAATTAACTAATGAACTACGAGTTTTTTTCCAGGAATGTATAACGTTCATGTAGAAAACTTTATGGTTAGAGATGTGAAATATATTTTCTATAGTATGTCCTATAATCAACTGAAAACTCTTCTGAAGGAAAACAGGAGGTTACAAAGTTTTCCACTAGTAGATAGTCCAGAAAGCATGGTTCTCCTGGGTTCCATTCAGAGGTTACAACTAATTCAACTCATCGAAAAGCACATAGGAAAAGAAAGAAGGCTACAGGTGAGTAAAGATAATATTTATTCATCAACTGAACATTTCCCGTGAAAGTACCTACAGGCGAGTAGCGCATTTCTGCAGCCACCACTTCGAAAAGGAGGGGCGTAATTCTAGATATACAGAGTGGGACTATTGAATCTTGTTCTAATGTAAATTCAATTTGTATGTATATATACATATATGTCAATAAAAAAGAAAACCTACCAGAGATTGAGGCAAAACCAATTATAATTGAATCAATTCCTCAAAAACATATCTGATTATGATCATTCCGATTTCGAATTTTTTTTTTTTTCAATTCTAGAATTATAAACCATTCAAAGCGGCATTAAGACTATTCGTATTATTCAAACAATATCTATGACATTTATACAAAAAAATCTACTTTACGATGCTTTTGAAAAGAAAATTCACAGTTTAATAGTCAGCTCAGACGCAGATGTGCAAATCATTAACGATGAATTAAAAAAGGTCCAAAAATAAGCTGAAGCAAGGCCGTAAGTTCTACAAGCAACGGCCAACGGCCATCCAAAAAGTATATCAAATACAACGTTTGGCTTGTATAAACATCACAGGAGCATGAGAGAAACACCAACCGCGGCAATGGAATTAATTACTGGTCTGTCTCCCCTGGACCTGTACGTTAAGGAGGTTGTATTAATGGCCATGTTACGATTGCACACGGCTGGTGTAAACCTTGAACTAGGAATGGGTCAATTGAGGCTGAGCCTATGGCGCGGAGCGCTTACTACGCAACCTCTGCTGCTGGCAAGCAGTGATGCAAGTGTACCCAGATTTGTATTTAATAAACCCTACAAAATACAAATAAAACAGAACACAGAGGCAAGTACTACAAATTCAATACGCATATATACAGATGGCTCAAAAAACAAAGCAGGTTCTGGATATGGAGTGTACTCCAGATCACTAAGCCTAAGGATTAAGTGGGGAATGGGAAAAATACCAGCGTGGTTCAAATAGAACTGGCGGGTATCGCAATTGCCACAAAATAAATAACCAGGAAAAAAATTCTGGCAAAAAAATAGCCATCTGCACTGATAGCAGACAAGCCCTATCAGCCTAGAACAGACGTGTTACCTCAAGCCTAGTACTAGAGTGCCACCAAGATTTAGCCAAAGCTTCGGTAGATGATAACATCATCCTGAGGTGGATTAAAGGGCACGACAGGAGTAAAGGTAATCGCCGACTCTTTAGTCAAGGAAGCGGCTGGACTGAGAATTTTAGGACCCAGGGGGGCGTGCTCTCCCCTACGCTGTACTCACTTTAAACCAGTGACCTTTCGATGTCTGAGTGTGTGAATATATCTCTATACGCTCTCCTCTCATCTTCCATGGGTCGAGAGCTCGGTGTCGTCTACATGCAACGTGCATTGGACGACCTCAGCGCTGATACATCGAATGGAAGATCCGAGTGAACCCGGACAAGACTCAAGCGATAACCATGGGAATATTGAAATCTTCTCCGGCCAGAAAAGTGAGGATCTCTGGACGAGAGGTAGACTGGCAAGCGCAAGTAAAGTTACTTGAACCCGCACATCACAACCATGAAGACAAAGATCGAGGGTCGGATCAAAAGTCTGTACCCTCTGCTCAACAGACGTTTTAAATGAAACCTAAAGAACAGGATTACGATCTATAAAACGATGTTCTAGCATGTCATCATGTATGCCACAGGCATCTGGGGACAAGCGGCTCCGTCTAATATCTTCATTCTGGAGAGATAGCAAAATGAAATAGCAAAATGAAAGACAATTTTCTTTCTTCCGTTATTTTTATATTTCATGTTTTTTTACTGCTCCACCAAACCAAACTCCCCTGAAATTGATTTCTGGTTACGGCCTTGAGCTGAAGAACATCTCTGAAGCTGAATTCGGATAAATCTAAAATAGTTTTCTTTGGTAATGAAATTATTAGAAATTTTCTGAGAAATAACATAGTTATTCACATACCCCTTACAAGTAAGTGACTCAGCTAAAAAATTGGGAAATCAAAAGTCTGGTAGGTAGAGCTTTTGGATCACTTAAGGTCATTTGGAATTATCGGCATATTCTCAGTTCAAATTGAAACGGACACTATGTGAGTCATTCCAATTATTGTGACTTCATTTACGTTCCATGCTCAACAATCGTTGATCAATTGCGAGTTCAAAAAATTCAAAATAGTTGTTGTAGATACATTTTTGGAATAAGGAAATATAAATCCATCTCATGATCTCATTGAATATAATTGACTCAATATGGAAAATAGAAGACAACTTCACTCAAATACCTTCGTTAAAAAACGTTTGAATAATCCTGACTCACCAAGCCTGATACGTTACTTCACTCCTCGATCTCCAATCCTTTCAAATAATGTCAGAAACAAGTCTACCTTCATCATGGTCAACAGGACAAACTCTTCAACCACTCTACACATTTCATATTATAAATTGTACTTCTTTTTCAAACTTTTCTCTTAAGTATGCACTCCTAATTACCGAAACTATGTTATGCACCATATCATATAACCGGTGTAATCTCTCTGATAATTTATTTATTTATTTTATTTATTTATTTCCATACACTATTCTACAGGATGAACCCAATTACAGAATAGGAAAAAAAGGCAAAAAAAAAAATTAAATAAAAATGTGCATACACATATACAAGTATAGATACATACACAAATTCACACTTATAAATAATTGCATCATGAAATGCAATAGAAAACGAAATTTTTTAAACTGTCAGTTAATTAGGAAATGTCTTTTTATATGTATAATCCGGCAGCTAAATATATCTAAAGCACAGTTAGCAGAATTG
>WOGP01003486.1:0-15116 GCA_015342065.1 Leptinotarsa undecemlineata
CCTCGATGGGGACCGAATCAAGTTTTTAGTGTTTGGCATATCCGTACTCTCACTATCTGACCTGAAAGACCACTTACTATACAAACTAATCGGCTTCGTTAAGAGGCTGGGTTTATTTGGCCGAGTGTGAATAGGTGTGAGCCACAATGAACCCTTATGGGTTGCAGTGGAGGGTCGAATAGACCCACTCACTTCAGACCTACCTACCTACTTAGTACCCCTTCAGCTAGGTTGAGGATGTCTGATAGAGAAGATCTCTATGGGATAATTTGGTTATAAATACGGCTTGTTCTATCCATGAACTCTGTAATAGACTGCGGTTGTGTTGTATCGTATATTTCTGATTTCAAAAATCCCCATCAAACAATTTAATAGCGTCATATAAGGTGATCTTGCAGGTCACTAAAAGGGCCACGTTTGTCTATCTACCGGTTTGGATGGTTATCATCTATCCACTATCGAACCAGCTTATTTTAATAAAGAGGTACCTCATCCTGCTGAAAAGTAACATCAGTTAAAAACTCATTTGAGTTTGTTAAATATTCAAACCGGTAAACAGGCGAACGAGGTTCCTCAGAAAGAAGAATTTGCAAAGACATTACTCCGGGAACATTTTATAATGCAGGAGATAAAACAGGACTTACATTGTCAGGAAGTGAAAAATCGAGTGAATTTTAATTTTTTTTATTTATGATATTTGTCGTTTGTTCGTAGATTCTTAATACGAATTTTGCTAATTACTCAGGTACATATCAAAAGAGGTACCAAAAGATCATCCTTTGCCTTTCTTATCAAAACGTATTGAAGATGATACCGTTTTAGGTAAATTTTGTTCGACCATGAAATATTTTCCCGATCGTAGGTTGAGAGGAGGGATATTAACGGTATACCAAATGAACGAGAATCAGCCAATATACAGAAAATTTATTGAATTTAGAAAACAAGAAAAATAGTCTCATTCGTCGAGAATGAAAAGCAGCTTTTTCTGTCACAAAACTTCACAATTACAAAAGCTTCAATTGCAGTTGCATAACCAACATATGGCATTCTGCAGATAAATTAACTTTAAAATCAAATTAGTGAACTTTGGTGCGAGCATTCACAAAATAACAAAAATCAACTTCTGGTATTACATGTTTGAAATATTGCTTGGAGAAACAGCGCCGACTGTTCCAATAGAGAATCGTTTTAATCAGAATTTACGACGGCAGGTTGCATACTAGTTCAGGACTCTAGAACGGATCGAGAGATTGCACAGGAACTCAGATTGATAGGTTTTCGAAAGCTCACTTCAGTTCTGTTTTCTTTACTTGATATTCATGGGTTTTACACTCCTAAAATGAAAAACTCTTGAATAAATCAAATATGAAAGGCAACACAGGAGGTTCTCGAAACGACATCCAAAAGGAAAAAAAATTTAATGTTTTTTTTCAAATACCTATACAGACAAAAAATATGTTGAATTGCTGACACGTTGGATAAACCTTATATCACTTTTATTAAAACGCAGTGACATCTATTGACGAATTTAACAATGTGCCCTTCTTAGTTGATACATTTTTAAAAATCTTTCAGGTTTTCAGGTTAGGGAAGAATATACCTACGTCCTCAAATACCATTCAAATAAAATTCAAACAGTTAGTGGTTCCGATTGTTATTTTTGTTTTTTCTCATTACACTTATTTCAGTATATTCAAACTTCAAATTATAGCCAAGCTCGAAATATAATTATTCTGCACCTATACAGTATTGCTTATCTGTACAGGGTGTAACTAAATAAGTGTTAAACCTTCAGGGGGGTAATTCCTCATTGTAACAAAAATAGGATCTTTCATATAGAGAAATTTCATTGGAGCATCCCTTGATGTTAAGATACAGCCCCTTAAACGGGGTACATAAAATTTGTATAACAATTTTTTTCACAAGCACTAAAAAAGTTACAATATTGTAATTAACCTGACGTTTTGTACTACCAAAAAGACACTTAGCCAGAAATTACCCTTTAATCTTTTAATGCTGGTACTAACTACAAATAACAATAAATCCAGTTCGTATTTATGACAATGTATCTCTGTATTTGTTCGTAAAATAATTTTTTGCTGCGAACTGGTTTATTTTGCGCAAAAAACCCAAGAGACATTTTTTGTTGAGAATGAAACAGGCTATCGGATATAAATTTTTAAATGGTAAACAAATAATAAGAGAAAAAGTTACATTGGAAATACATTTCAGGGGTTGCGTTTTCCATTTCTTACAACCATGGGGTAAACTAAATAAAATACTGGCTAAGTGTCTTTTTGGTAGTGCAAAACGTCAGGTTAATTTCAATATTGTAACTTTTTCAGTGCTTGTGAAAAAAATTATTATACAAATTTTATGTACTCCCTTTAAGGGGCTGTATCTCAACAAGGGATGCTCCAATGAAGTTTTTTTATATGAAATATCCCATCTTCTTTTCGATGAGGAATCACCTCCTAAAATGTTTTACACTTATTCAGTTACTCCCTGTATAGATGCAGATAGAGCTGTGTACAAACTTTGTTTTTTAGACATTCTGAGAATAGTGCCTATACTCGTGTACAATTTGCGGTGTGGCAAATATGTATCCTAAAAACTATAGCAAATTATTAGAGAAGAAGCGAAAGTATGCAATTTTACTTTACTTTTATATTATAAAACGGATACAAGTAACACCCGAAACTTCTAAGTATTCTAATCCAACTTTTTGAATTACAGAAATCCTGAATTTTCATTTTCTCTAAGAATATCAAGCCTAAAAAGGCTTTCCATATAGCCTATTCCAGCTTTGCGCAGTTATAACTTGACATAATGAAATAAGCAGAAACGAGTACCTACCCTTTCTGTGAACTACCATGAATCTGCATAGAACAGTTCGGAAAAATTGAACTTGATAGAACAAAGACATCATTGGCAAGTGTTAAAAAAGTAGTAAATAGTTTCCTAACGCTTCTGAGGTTGGATGACCTTGGCTGAAGTTCTTTGAAGTTCAGCGCACTCTGACTTCGAGAAATCTAATCAACTTCATCCCGAAAGCATTAGCACAACTTCATTGAAATCATGGCAGTTCGTGGGATACAGTAAATTTATTAGAAACTTTCAAGAACATACAAGAAAATACAATTGAAATTCAATTATTTTTGATAACCAGCATAAAAATAAAGGACAAAAATCATTGAATATGTCATCACTAAATATATTTATCTCAATAGTTTTGCTTTCCTCCGAGAATCGGAAAATGCGTCTGTTTCTTCAGTGTATTAATTAACGATACCTGAGATCCATTTTTCAAGCTGTCAACACAAATGAAATTATTGAATATTAAACAGGTTGAAGATTGTAAAAGTGGATCATTCATTGTTGTTCAAATAAACCAAAGCTGAGATTTACGAATATCATAGCAAAAAAGGGTAGAGATGCATATGGTTAGCAAATTTCAAAATGTATCAGCAACTTCTTGAAACTAATCTGAAATGCAGAATTATTTACAAGTAAAGTGCATTAAGCAGTAGACACGCAATGAGAAAATCAGAACAAAATATGCATTTAGTTCCGTAATATTACACAGAGCGTTTGATTTATACCTTTGAAAAAAAATAGAACACTAATATAATCATGATGGAAGCATTATTTGGAATGAGTTTCGTTTCCACCTCTCTGCAGTTTGGATAATATCAAGAAATAAGGTCATAATTGAACTACAACATTTGTTTGTCCTTACAGCTTCAAGTTAGACGATAAGATTCTTATATTTTCACATTGAATTCCCATACAGCCTCTATTATAAAAGACAAGATGATAATTTTGATGTTTCCTTGCTGTTATAGAGCATGGATTGTTTATGTTATTCTATACAGTTTAAAACTTCTTTAATATTGAGACGTATATTATCTCGACCTTTAGAAATCTAGACATAGCATTGCCCTAGTGGTATTTATTGACTGCAGAATTTATTTATTGACCAAAAATTTGTTTTGAATTTATTTTCGCAACTCTTGAAAAACAGAGATAATATGCTGAATAGTAGGAATATCATAACAAGAAGCCATAGAAGGACTATCTTTTTGCAACTTTACTACCTGATACAAAAAAGCTATGCCCAAGTGATTCCTTTCAATGCAAATATGAATTGCATTACATGGTGCAGATACTAATAAATGAACATCATTTAATGATTTTCCAGTTGCCATCCCTTCAGTCTTACTAATTCAACAAATGTTGTAAAGTAAGATTGTATATCAATAGTTCGTGGAATATTTGACTTGAATAGTATACTATAATATTGTTTGAAAAATCAAAATTATTTATAAATTCTTCTGAAATCCAGTTTTCGTTTCAACCATGAATTATTTGGTATTAGTGTATAAAACATCATTAATAATAATATTCAAGAAATTGCGCGAGAAATTTGTTACCTGAATTCATTCTGAATGTAATTACAAATAAAATTATATCATATCACGAAACTTAAAGAGAATTAATATCAAATTTGTACTAAAAGTAGCTCACATCCATATTTACGTAAAATCAGTTTACACAAAATGTTACTCATCACACCACGCGAAAAATAATGTAGGGCCGCCGCTGACTAGAAAGGTGCGAAAATATAAAAAAACTTTCATCATTAGCTCAATCATCATCTTGAAGATGATTACTTGGTGATCGAAAAACGTGCCGAGGTGCTACACAATAAGGGTTTGCTATTGGGTTGAACTCCAGTAATATGCATTACTACTGATCCCAATTATTAATTAGGAATATGAGTGGTATCAGAAAAGTTTTTAAAAATGTTGAATTCATTTCTGGAAATTCTTATTATCACATAAAAATATTCATATTTGCGAGTGTGAATAACTCACTCTTAATTCCAGAAATCATCACCGTCTTTTCTACTATCCTGTCGAGAATAAAACTGTTTTGAACTTGGTAACAGAACAAGTTTGATAAACTCTCGATGAGGAGATTTCTCGTTCCATCTTGTGTTAACACCAAAAGTTGTGATCGAGTGTCGTGAACTGTGGCTAAAGTTAGACAGTTTGAAATGGCCATCGCAAACATACAACATCTGCACACAGAATGAAGCTCAACTAGATACAAGTGCCCCTGTATGTCATAACTTGATTATCATGATGCAATAGATCGACATAAATAAAAAATTTGCCTTCTAAATCAATTAGCGACTAGGCATGAGTGCCTGCTTCACAAGCAGATTGGTGGTACGTAACTGAAATGATTTGTGAACCGTTTTTTAGATATCATAGAAACGTTTACCAATTCACATTATCAATATGTCATTTTTTATTGATGATCTTATGTGATGATATTCAAAAAAGTTACCATGCATTTCTTCCTAGAGTATTCTTCCAGAGTATATGTAGTTAGTTGTTTATCAGAGCTTCAAAAGAGTTCGGCTTGAGAATCATGTATTCATATTTATTTGGATGTTATTTGCGATGAAATGTTTTGTTTTGGGAAATATTCGACTTCAAATCAATTCTCAAATCAGATTTTCCACTCTGTAGTTGGAAATTTTTTTTCATTGAAATTGTAAGTCACATGCCAATCTTCTTCAATCATCTTGACCACGGCATGGTTTAATTTTTGGAATCACAATTGTATTCGGTCTCCCTTCGTGAGATTTACCAGGAAATTCTGCAAAAACTGAGAAACAATATGGTATCTGTACATTTGAATCAAGTCTTTCTCAAAATTGTTAAAAACTTATCCAACAGAAACCTTCACTAGTGATTTCCATGTTTACATACACCTGCTTTTTTGTATCACTGATAATTGACTGCAGAATATTCTGGTAGTAGTGAACTATAAAAAATTGAACGAAGAGATTCTCTAGATTTGAGTCAGGTCTTTCTCAGAACCGTTACACATCACTACATATTATAGATTGAAGTCCCCACAGTGCCTGTCTGTCTGAACGCGATTGTCTTAAAAAGTGCTGAACGGATTTTCATAGTTTTCACTAATGAAATCTAACAAAAAAGTCCTCGACGAAATATCTCTAAAGGATAGCTTACTGTATCCATTTTAATTTTCAAAATAATGGTATCATATAATAAGGTAATTAGGAAGCTATTTAGACGAACACGTGAAGCTATTTAGACGAACACGAGAAGCTATTTAGACGAACATGACATTTTTCTTTAGTTGTCTTAAGCTTTTCATGCAATCATAATTTTCAGCATATCATCCAAATTGATATGTCAGGTGTGATCGCAAAAATCTGTAACGTGAGAAAATAAATGCAAGCGGTCTCTCACAGCGGTGCGCCACGCGTGTTGAAGAAAGGTTGCATTTGCGTTGGTTGTCTTTTTGGAAGTTGAGGTCGCTCATTTGTAATGTGTCTTCAAAATTCAAAAGTCATCATTTTGAATTATTAGAGTACTCGGCTTCGCTCAGGGAGTTGACGAGATTGTCTGGTAGATGTAATAAAATAATAGATTTTGAAGAATCTCCCGAATTTTTCTTCATATAGGTACTACTAGCATATAACTTTGCAAGTTTAGTTTTTTGTTATACTTGGTATCGCCTCTATTTGATGTTGAAGATTCTGAATTGATTTAATCAAATTGATATCAAAATTTACGATAGATATTGACAGACAAATTTGAAAATTATAATCTTTTCATCAGGTTTGTGGAACGAAACGAAATATTTTTCTGTTTGAACGAGAACGATGAATGGGACAAATACCTGGAGGGATAGCGACTATATTTATCCCAAATTAGCTTTTTATATTGTTTCCTGTATTCAGAAAACTATATATTCCTTTCATTTTATTTTCCCGAAACTTCTGGTAAATAACAACGTGTATGTTCGTGATCAAACTGCTCTGGGGCATGTCAAATGCCCAAAGGGTATTATCGTATACATTTTAAATTACACATTTTATATGACATGGGTATAATATACTACATGACCAGTCGAATGAATAGAAACAAACGTTTTACGTTATTTATGATGTACTTAATACTGACGATCTAATGACTTGAGAAAAAATAAGGAAAAGGAATCAGCATTCAAACGGCAAAATTTTCATGTTTGCCTCCTTATCAGACAAAAACGATCGATTTTGGACAAATTTGGCAAACAATTTATGGCTTGTTTGATGCAAAGGATCCATTTGAACCTTTAAAAACCATGTGAATGATGTGTAAGTCAAACACACAAAAACGCCTCTACGAATATGGAAAAATTTGATAATCATGTAGTTCATGAACAGTATCAGCATACAGCGGAAAGATTATTAATGTGAAAGATCTTGCGAATATACCATACGAGATACCTAGATAATACGTTGAACAAAAAACTGCACCTTTTCTTTTCTATTATAGCACATTACTTCATTTAATTATTTTTCATTTCTCTTTGGACCTGTCTGAATCGACACAGACAAAGTCGTGGTTAGAAGCTAGTATTTTTCATAAATATTGTGTCGAAGCGAAAAATTCAACTCAAGAAAAACTCAAGAGGATATCTTGTATATCATCAATCCATCGAACATACATGCAATATTACTAAGTAACTTAAAACAAGTTAATATTTGCCTTGGGAATCCATGCTTCCATTTGCCTTGTCATAATTTGTCCACCTTGTAGGCGTTCTGAGCAGATACTTACGTTTATTCAGGAATCTTACACAACATTTTCAGCAAATTGAATTCCTGTCTTTTCCAGACTTTCCCCGACCAATCTGTTCTGTTTTCCAGTACCGTACGTAAAAGTTATCTATCAGTCATCTATCAAAATTTTTGAAATGATATGTTCACCAGTAAATGTAAATATATAAGAATCAATTCTGAACATGATTTGAATATGACGCTTTTTGATAATCGCCAAACATACCAACAAGGAAATCTGAAAGAATCTTCACCTGATGCTATTTCGAAAACTTTATCACATTATCAAGTATAAAAACTAATACATTTGAAATGTAAAAACGTGTTTATATAAGGAGTTTGTAGATAAGCTGAATAGGGAAGTAATTATATGAACAGGGATACCAACTATAAAAATTCAACACTGGAGTGGAGATCTGCATAAATCGAGTCGTTCGTTCAGGGTTATATATTTCCAACAAATTCATTTTCTTCCCTTCATTACACGTGTGTAGGATTTTGAGATTTTCTTTACTTATCTGGTGTTTTTATTCTTGCAGATATTCATACATTGTAGATTTTTTGTCTAAACAGACGTGTTCACGAATCCTGACATCAAAATTTCTACCGGTTTGGCCTATATAAACTGCAGAGAATCCCCCACACTCCATTCCTGATTTTCTCCCCATATACACTTGATTTTCTCATTCTATCTCGTTTGGGTTTTGCATTGAACAGAATTTTGCCTAAATTTTTATTACTTTTGGAAACATTTGTTGTTTTTTGTATTAAGAAAAGTAATTTTATTATTTTCTGAAAGTTTACCTGGGTAATTAATGCTACTATTTCTACATGTATTGTGTTCTCTGGTATTTGGGTATAATTCACTTTTTTTACGTTTCACAATTTAAATCTGATAATATCTTTGTTAATAAAGAAACTGGTACCTGATTGTTCACCACAATTTGTTCAATTATTTTTAGTTCATAATGGAAGTTCTTTTCAGGTGAAAGGATTGCGAAAGCTCTGTGTATCATTGACTTAAAGGCAAAAGTGTTTTCATCAATTTCATTGAAGTGATCATGAATTTCCACAAAATAAACAAGTCATCAATTACACAAATGAAACGTTATCTAATGAACTAAAAATATTATTTGAAATTAAATATGGTTCACAAAAACTAACGATATCCAATATCGATTGTTGTCATAATTTCTAAAGTTATGACAAAATATACGATTGAAATGTTTGTTATAAACTATAACTGTTGAGCAATAAGCGGTTGTTAAACATGTCAGCATGGAAATCAATGTACACACACTCAAAATGCATCATCAGCTTTTACTAAACTTTCTCGAAAGATAAACCTGAAATTAATCAGAAATACTCCATCTATGTAATAGGATTTGTATACATTCTATCGAAACTCCCGTCCCTTTTCTTCGATGTTTCCTTCGAAGATAAATTATGCTATCCGACAGATGGTTTTCATTAAAATAACAGAGAAGTTAATTAAAACTGAGGAGGCTGTGAGTGGAAAACGAAAAGGAATCGAAGAATTTGCTACGCTTCGAACGCGCCGTTCGAAAGATCAAGTAGGCCGAAATTCAAGTCTGTTGTTAAACCTACTAGCTAAACATAAAAGGTGTTCAAAAGTTCCTTTGTCCTGTGAACTTAAGTCAATGACGTGCTTCCAGAAATTTGTTAAGGAGATTCAGAATATATGTATCGGTTTTCTTTCACCAATATTTGTTCTTTCATTTACTGTTCAGTGGTTGGGCACATTGACGACGAGTAACTGAGGAGTAACAACAAAATATTTAATGAGAAACTCCACTTAAGCCTTTTCAAAAACCTCAGAGACCGCTTTTCTTCTATGGCTAGATGAAAATTAGCTGATTCATGGATTTTTTCAAAAAAATTGGAGGACTCATCCCGTCAAAGAACCTGATCTTTGTTATTCTAAGGTCAAGTGCCCTGAATTCGGAGAGTGAGGGGTGCATCATAGCCGGCCAGGATGTTGTATTTAACACCCCAGTCTACCGCAGTCGCGTGATAGGTATTACAGAGGTTGCTAATACCAAGGAGGCCCTTACCTGATGCAGAGCCAGTCTGGAGGCACCTGATACCATACTGCATTTGATGTCGGTATGTCCAGCATATGTGGTATCAGCTTATTTCAACAGACATTAATTACTACGGTATATACAAGACACAAGTGTTCTGGGGAATATTCAATCCATTATGGAGAATTGTCGTTAATGAAAATACTGAAAATAACTAGACCATATATCAAATGCCAACACTATTTTTAGACAGTGGAAGTTCAAATCTGTAACATTTACCAAAAACCTTGTTGGCCACAGTCAAGCAAACGTGAGAAGAATATCGTACGGAAAATTCAGGAAAAACGGACGTTTTTTCAAAAACTACACCTAACGAGAAGAAATTTGTGGAAATAAGGTGTAGTTTTTGAAATTACTATGGATCTTCATCAAGTAACGCTCGAATCAATCAGAAAAAAAAAACGGATATGATGTGTGTGAAGAGCGGTCATTAGATACTGATGAACAACAGATATACTGTGGAGTTTGAGGTGTCGAAATAACTGAAAGTTTCAGGATAGAGGTTGTGAAGTCATCAGGAGTTTCAATCACCTTTGCAAGGTCCGTGGCTATGGGCGAAAGAACTAATTGGAGCATGTGTTTTCAAAGTATCAGCCTGAGTGACCGACGAACATTTTTCGGTCCTTTGCAAAGGGACCTCAACGCGAAGTTATAACCCGTTCAGCAAACAGGTCCCCAAAAAAATCGCTGAAGCCACTTTTGTCTCGCGGCTACACAAGGAAAATTCGATGTATGGGACATTCTTCATCAAAATTGAAGAAATCGGGTTGTTAAAGCAGCTAGCTGAACATTCCCTACAACAACATTTTTGGACGAGTATCGCCCAGAAAGAGGAGGAAAAACACATGGAATGTTGAGCTGTCCTCTTCGAACTCTGCATACAACTCTGCATGGTAGTATGATTCCTCCCTTACTCCCTTCTTAGGACAATCGACTCACGGACCTAATGATCCCTTAAGTTACTGACAACTGCTTATTGATACTGGAGCTTAAGAAATGGGACACAGCTATCGCAAACTTTCACATAAAAATACAAATTATTACTTTGCAGAGGAAATATTTACTGTTTGGTGATATTATTCAGTGTGTGGGTGTAATTAGGATGCTGCTATGTTTTTATGTTGATGGAAATAATGAATTAAAACAACCAAGTAATTTTCAATCACGGCATCAAATATTTCCATTATTTCGTTTGAAGGTTCGAAATTTAAATTATTGTTATATATCGTTGAAGTACAAAGATCGTTTTGAGTGATAAAATATGAGTATGATGGAAATATAATTCGCGGAATATTTCAAAATCACTGGTTGATAATAAAAAAAAACGTTGATTATAATCTGCAATCAACGAAGCACATCTTTCACAGTCTACGCCACTGCAGCGAAGACCTTTATCCGCTATTTTACGACCCCACGATTTTATTCTGTACAGGCGGCAGTTGAATAAATAGCCATGATTATACAGGATGCACCCTTACCTAGGTAAAAATACCATTATGTAGGACACAAAAGGCGGTTTCTGCCCTTAAAAATTTCTGCGTTGGGACGCCGTCGACCGTAAAGTTTTCTTTTTTATTGTTCACCCACATAGTCGTTCAGTACACAAAGGTGACGTTTTTATTTGGAAATGAAAAGTGCCGAGACTTGAGGACTGTGAAAGCAGGTAGGAGGTCCACAAAGGAATTGGTCTTTCTTGATGACTTGATGGGCAATGAGGAATGGGATTAGAATTTTCGAAAGGTGAAAAACGTGAGACACTTTGCAAATCATACAATACATCATGGAATTCAATCATAGAGCCAAAGTTTGACGAAGATATATATCGAATGCTTTGACAGTTATTGTATGTCGTGGTTCACTTTTTTCAATTTGAGGAACCTGATTATTGAACATTCAACATTGAATCGGCCTACCACAAACTACACAAGAGAAAAATAAAGGTCCGTGGAGAATCAGTACAAGTGTAGCTACAGCAAACCAAGACGTTCAATCCGAAAAAATGCCGGGCATTATTATCTTTCCAAAAAAAAGTTTGACGATTCGAAAAAACTGTCTATTTCCATTTTCAAAATATATTTTTATACTAGTTTTGACTTGATTAAAAATATTTGGATATCTTTTGAAAAATTTATGAGTTTTGATTTGAAATACATTTCATTCTGAAGTTTGACAAGAGAGAGAGAAATATTCTTTATTGTCTGAAGAACCAAAATTTTGATTGAAAAAGTTTATTTTATGTCAGCAGTTAAAAAAAATAGACACATAACAAAACACACATCAGTCAGAAGATACAACTAAATAATTAAAAACAAGAAATATAACAAAAAATAAATTCGTTCAAGAATAATGAATGAATAAATACAGGTACATCATATCGGATGCTACATTAGACCAGGGTATTTACATTAAAAAAAGATTTATTAATTTATTCATTATCCGAACAGGCTATTTCAGCCTCATTACTTGGATAAATACAATCAATTACAATTGTATACATAAAATTGTCTCTATTATACCTTCTACCTACTAATCAATACCCATAATTGTAGATGAACTGAGCCCAAAATTGTGGAAATGTGAAAAATCAGTCTCAAATAACTGTATTCAATATGCAGCCTAAAACCTTATTGCGATACAGCGCTGGGGGTGAGGTCCAGTCTGAATCAAGCAGTGTAGAGTTTCTCACTGAGTGAAATTGTCAGTTCTTCTTTAAAGATTATTGAGCTTTTACTTTTCCTTATCCCCAGTGGTAGATTATTATATATTTTACTAACATTGTCTTTGATTTGAAGTTGAAAAAGGTAATATAATATTTTCTGCCTGCCAAGTAGGTAGTATAATTCTTGTGGATGGCTTCAAAGCTGTTGATGTGTTTTCTTATCAGGCATGCAATTTCTATCAGAATTTTATATTTACTGAATAATGGTCGACAAGAATACCGACTTTTGCATTACACATGTGCCGTATTGCCCGTTTTTTTTTTTGGATTAAAATGGCCTGAATATTGTTATTACTAACACCCCAAAAGGCATGGCCATAACGCAGATGAGATTCGATTAAAGAATTTAAAAACATCTATAAGTTGGATAGTCCAAGTTCATTGTCTATGAAAGGAACTGCATAACATCCATATGCTAGTTTGCTTTTGAGAGCCCCAATGTGATTATCGAAATTCAGTCTCCTATGTAACCCAGGAATTATGTATGACGCTTGTTCTCAATTGACTCTTCTCCAATGAAATATTTTCAGTCTGCTCTCTAAAAGCAACAACATTGGTTTGGGTATCACAAACTTATTTTACATATATTCGGAACCAACTGTCGCGTTATTAAGTTTTCCTGAGAAACAGTTCTCGATAGATTTGTTAGGCTGAATTGTATTAATCAACGTTATTACGCCATTACTGTCAGTGTACTGCAATTAACCAGGTGTGGTAATTGTCATTAAAAGGAAGTTACTTTTCCTATTATTAGTGATGGTAAAAACAAGGTTACATATTTGTGAAACAGCTTTCTGTAATCGTCTTATTTTTCAACATATAATCCCTATCATTGATCATATTGATTTTTTATTAGGTATTCAATAGTATCGTCGATGTATTCTGGAAAAAATACACTTTGTTTACAACAAATTATCGAAGGTATTACTAATCTTGTTATTTTTTCTAAAGTACACTGTGTCTGTGTCTTCATCAGCAGTAGTTTAGATAGTTCACTAAAATTCTTAGAAGCTTTAAAGACATGATGAATAGCAAAAACTAATATGAACAGCCAATTATTGGGAAAGATAATATATTACGAATTTCTAGCATGTTATGGATACAAAACTCATAATAATTCTTCTTCGTCTTATCGGTTTTATCATCAAGCCAGAAACCTTTTTCCAAATATGTGATTTACTGAATATAGTAGTTCTAATAGAGTGAACTTAGCAATAACTTAGCAAACCCAGAAAAACCTGCAGCACCACATCATCTGAAGATCTTGATATGCCAAAGTCCCTTCTTTCATAAAACAAAATGTAGGGTGTCTCCAGAGGCTCTGATGAATTCAATACATCGCCAGAACACTTAGTGACATGACTATCGTCAAACTTAAACTGCAACTGCATGAACAATTGTTTCAGCTTGGTGAATAAGTAGGAAACATTCTTGTTCTCGTTCATCATTAAAATCTCGTTCTTGAAATTCTTCGTCATAAACAACACTTGTAAAATGCTATTCATGTAGCAAGTGTTTCCTAAATTATCTAATCCAATTTTCTTCGCAAGATTTTCAGGACAACTGTCTACTGATTCATAAGGAAAAACATGTTTCACAGAATCTGTATCAGAACCATTTCTCAAGCTGCAATCGATCCTTCCAAGTGATGAAGAGTTTCCTAGAGGGATCGATTCGGTTCTTGCTTCATGAAGCTCTTCCACTGAAAGGTAACCAGAACCACACTTGGTGTTACTTCCGAGGTAGATTCCTGGAAATTGAGGTCTGAAGTCTCAGTATTCCGAGGTTCTAACAGATTAGAATTGTAAAAGACATTATGGGTTAGAATTGGCTTGGTTCTGAAGCCGTATTATCAATTTCATTAAACTTTCCGAAATAGTTGTTGCGTTTTATGTTATAACTATATTTCTGAAATATGGCAATGTATCACCGCATAATTTCGTACTATCCTCTTATTTCTCTTTTGTTTTCAAAGAATAAATAACAACACTGATTTCAGTTGCTTGGAATACTCACTTTCAATAAGATTTTTACTGAATCACACCTAGCACACAAAATACCATTCTTGACTTGACAAAGATTATTATTAAGTCAGACCAACTGATGCATTCCATGAAATTTTGTACTTCGTGATTTTTTTTGTCTTATTCACACCTAACCTTCACCATTTCATTTCATTTCATCATGAATGACACGAAGGACAAGTCCAAAAAACAATCTACACGATAAAAATGGGTTCGGCTTTATGATTCCCAATAGAATCTTTAAATGAATATGAAAAATATTGATTCACGTTTTCGCTTTGGAATAGATAAAGAAGAATCCTGATAGTGAAAGATTTATAATACACATACCGACCTTTTCAATTGTATTATGACTTCGTGTTAAAAAGTTAGGGGGAGTGCCAAAGATGAACATGGCATTATAATGAATAACATGCAATTATAATCTTATATAAGTTATTTATTGATTCAGTGACGCACTGTTTTCAGATACTCTTAATATCGAAAGCACAATAGAATTTCTATCTTAATTTTTCACGTTACGTTAAGACATGTGTGAACTATTATAGGTTTGTTCTGGTTCTACGAAATTCAGGTTCTAGCACGTCACGATTATGCGCAGTTGACATAGAGCGTTC
>WOGP01003487.1:0-15116 GCA_015342065.1 Leptinotarsa undecemlineata
AAATTGGTAGCAAACTGTTAAAAAAGACTCTCCTCGATAGGAAGACTTAACAGATTGTCTCTGGTCTGGATTTCTGGCCATACTGGCCTGGAAGGCAATGCAGCTGCTGACTCTCTTACAAATGAGGGTGCTGCAAGCGGCTTCATTGGACCAGAACCTATCGTTGGCATCGCTTTGGGCTTTGCCAAAAAAAACAGTTAATACCTGGATGGCAAGAAGAGTTATAGACTTCTGGCAGAATCTTTCAGGATTGGCTCACTCCAAGGACTTTATTCACCCTTCGAAGCTTGATTCCAAACAGTTGTTGGACTACAGAGTAGGGATGAACTATGATATCTAACAGGCCTTCTTACAGGTCACTGTCATTTGAATCATCACATGCAGATTGAACTGTCGGAAGACAGTGTGTGTTGCCTCTGTCTGGAAAATGATGAAACTGCCGATCATATACTTTGTGCCTGCCCCGCTGGGGACCGAATCGGGTTCTGTGAGTTCGGCAGGTTACTCTCACCATCTGATCTGAAAGACCACTCACCATACAAACTAATCGGCTTCGTTAAGAAGCTAGGTTTGGCCGAGTGTGAATAGGTGTGAGCTACAATAAATTTATGGGTTGCGGTGGAGGGTCGAATAGACCCACTCACTTTAGACCTACCTACATCTCTTGAAACTGCTGTCTCTAGATGATTTTTGTTTGCCTCCAGAGCGTGGTACAAAATAGTAAATAGTTGAGATCTCAGAGTATGTACTCTGAGGTTGAGATTCTGTCACAGAATATTTGAACCGAAATTATGTGGTTCTGTGTTGCAATTGCAATGTTTTAGACTTATGTCTATTTTTATTTCACATTTGAAATTTTGTCAGTTATTATTGGTATAATTATAATCAACTAGAATTGTGAGTATTTCATTAATAAATGGCAGGTTTTCTGTAATTTCGAAGATATCAACTGACCTCGTAACTATTAAACCCTTTTTTGTTTCCTGAGTACTAAGCGAAAATTTTTGGTATTTGTTAATTGAAAATAGTAGTATGTTCAATGTATTAACTCGTATTCATATATCAATTTCCTATGTTTCGTTACAGAAAAATGAATACAGATGATGCTGAATATATTTTATCCCACATGAGAGGTTTTCCCCAATTCCAAATATCGAAAGAAGATATTCTTCGTCCCACCCCGGAAATAGTATTCAGATTCTATTCCAAGTTCATCTCGGAATTTCATGAGAGAGCTACATTCATTGCTGGTACATCTCTCAACTTGCTCGATACAGACTCTGAATCAGGCGACCCAGAAGAACGCTTGTTCCAAAAAATGTCACAAATGTCAACACTTTTTGAGAAAGCTGGCATGAAATTTTTGCACGGGGACATTTATGAGCCAACAGTCGTAAGAACTAAAAACCTTTTCAAAATTTGTATACACTTCCTCTCCTTCGTAGAACAAATTTTAGAAGATACTGAAAGGCTAGGAACAGATATTTGCAAAAAGAAAGGAGACAGCGTCAGGATGGAAGTAGACCATCAAAATCTCATGAGTAATATTAATGAAGCAGCAACAAAAAAAGCAGAATTACTTGAGAGTATTGATAAACTGAATGATGATCTGAAATGTGTAACAAGTTTGCAAGACGAGTATATGGAGCTCAAAGCCAAAAAAGATAAAAGTAATGATGATAAGAGAAAGCAAATTGAGATGATGAAGAGGGAACTGCAAAAGGAGGAATATGATTTCGAAAGATTGGAATTGCAAGAAAAAAAATTTATTGAACAAACCATCACCGAAAGTGAACACAAGACGCTTTTACAAATGTTAGACAACCTTGAGAATGAAATCAAATCTCTTAGTAATGATGATGTGAATATGGCTGATATCTTATTACATGAAAACAGCATATTGGAACATTATCAAGCGTGCATCAAAAGATTACCAGATGTGTCTGAATTCAATGTTGAGGTTGTGAAAAATTTTATTACCAATGAAGAACTATTAAACGACTTGGAAGTAAATACCGAAAAACTTCATGACACAAAATTAACAACTGTTAGTCAGTCCAAATTTCAGAAAGACAAACTTTTAAAAGAAACTGAATATTTGCTTTCAAAAAGGCAAGTTGAATATGAGAGTTGTAAGATGGTCTTCCTCAAGAATATAGAGGAACTCTTATTGCAAGTGAAGCAATTTAAAGAAGAATTAGAAGTGAAATATCAAAAAAGTATCAAGAGTATTTCATCTTACGTGAACAACATTGAGAAATTGAAAAGTGATCTAGAGAAAATTCGAAATAGTTTTTGTGAGGAGTACATTAAATTTTGTAAAGCTGAAAAGTCTGCTACAGATATGTTCACTAAACACTTACAAATTCTTCAAAACTTAGATGAAGATGGAAAGAGCATTGATAGTGTAGAAGAATTTTAGGTGAATGAAAAAATATTTTTCCTCAAATCAATGCCAATAGTGATATAGTGAACTAGGGACAGTAATTTTGCTGGCAGTATTGAAAATTCAACAAAATATTCAGAAGATTGTAAAAATATATTATATACTAGCTTTAAGAGATCAAATAATTAGACACAAAAATGTTTTATGCAAAATGATGGAATTTTATTTCTGAATTTTGTTCTGAGAATAAAAATGTTATTTATTTGTATTGTTTTTTTTTATTATTTATGAATGTGATAAAGTAGAGGCGACGACGTCTTTCCCTATAAATCGGTTTGTAAGGAATTGATGGAAGAATCATTTCTCGAGGCTCTCCATTGTTAGGTTTCAACATCGACTATAAACTTTATGAATTTTCAACAAATATATAACGTGCTGACATCTACTGCACTGATTACGAAGTGTACATGGAAAGAGTTGTCTTTAATCGCTGGTTTTACTTGGTAATTTACAGTTATAATCAGGGTTATAAAATATCAACCTAGTTATAACCTGAGAATTTGTCAATTTAGATTTTACAGTATTGCTCTGTAATTAAACTTACAGAAAAGTGATTTTGCAGATACACTTAGAAGCTCTTACTTTTAATAGGATATTCTCAGTTTTTACCTATTATAAAGTCAATTAACGGTTATAACTGAATTGACCTCAATTGTCTTTTGTTACTCTGAGGAATTGAAACCTGCATTTTCATTTTTGGTAAATGAGAAACTGATTTCCAAAATATGTCTGAAAAGAGATTTTCAGTCATTCTATATAAAGTTGGGGCTCCAGACTGAAGAATCAGCTGTGAAGAAATATAAGATGGTCTGTCCTAATTATCTCCCAAAGATGAAAATGCAGAAGAAAGATGGGTTATTTATTCATTAGCAAATGTCAAAAGTCATTATTTTACCGCAGTAGGCAATCATGGGATCGTATCACTTAATAAGGTTAATTCACAGTATAAGTGTAAATTGTGGGAAAAATATGTGACTAATATTTGTAACCCTGAGGCTTATAAGTTGTTCAAAATAAAAATCATAGATGGTTCTTCATTGATCATATGCACTTCAAAATGGTTGAATCTTTGCATATAGAATATTTATATACCAAGGTAGTATATTTCAATAAATTGATAGATGTAGCCGTTACTATGGTAGGAGATCACAATGAAAAGAGAAATGAAAATTTCTATGTTTTATACCACTTTTAATTGCAGTAACGTTAGTTACAATTAAAAGTGGTATAAAACATAGAAATTTTCATTTCTTTTTTCATTAGTATATTTCACTCAGTTTCAGGTTTTCAAATATTGGCAACACTGATATTTGATATAAAATATCAGATAAAGATGTGTTATTTTTTTGCGGCATCAACTGCTAGGTTATTAGCCGGTGTGATTTATAATAATTGTTATTGGGAAAACATTCTCCTCCTGGTAATCTGTCAAATGGCAATTCAAAATTTGTTTGTGTATTTACTACAAAACAATACAAGACTCAATAATGCCAACTACCAACGCATTAGTATGAACAATATCAACTTTACGCGCTCTGGATTTAGATGTTATATGACGAAAATATTGAACTATTTAAATAAACACAATAAAATTTTAAAGTTTTTCATTCACTTTAATGAAAACATTGAAGTTTTTTCTCAATATCATGTAAAATTTCAGTGTTGCCAACAATGAAACGCTTATTATTCTGTTGTCAGTTGTCAAGTATCCTGATCAATTTAAAATATTTTTGTATAATTTGCAATGAACATTACCAGTGACACAGTAAATACTTATATCTAAGTATATTGTGCAAGTGATAGTTCATTTCAATGTAATTTTTGAGGTGATAATCTAAGAAAAAAATAATACAGTTATGGCTGGGTCTGCTCTGCGAAGGCTTATGGCTGAATACAGACGTAAACCATAGTAATCAAAATGATGTATTTTTATATTCAAACTGGACTCTTTTCAGAATTGACATTGAATCCTCCAGAAGGAATCATTGCTGGTCCTATAAATGAAGAGAATTTCTTTGAATGGGAAGCACTCATAACGTATGAAAATAGATAAGCATTTCATTAAAAATTGTATTATAGAAGGTTGAAGTAATGGATTTATGCAGAACTGGTTAGTGAAGGAAGGTGGATTAATGCACCAGAGTTGAACCTAAAACTTATGACTGGTGCATGAATGTTGCCATTGAAAATCGATCATCCAACTGCTTACAAACCTTACTCAGGACTTGTAATTTACAAGGTGACTGGTGCATGAATCCACCTCGAGAAAAATTAGTTGTGTGGCTCTTGGTGAGCATGTTCAACCTGTAACCAGAGACATGGACAAGGTCACAAAGCATGTGGTCAATTAAACACACAACACTAGAAATACATTTTATTGGCAACATTGCTTGTTCCTAGTTTTTTGGCCAAAAATAACACTGCAATCATTCCTCAGCCATCATATTCACCAGATTTGCCCCCCTGCGACTTTTTCCTGTTCCCAAGATTCAAGAGACCCTTGAGGATTAAGGATACAAAAACCAAATCGCTGAGAGACCTCAAGGACATATCAGTACTGCTTCATTATATCTGAGAGGGACTACTTCAAAGGGGACAAAAGAGAAATTGATGAATGAATGAATTTCTTTTGTAAAAAATGAAAATTCACCGCATTTTTTGAAGAGACGGTATATATCGGTCTGTTCTTCACTAAAATTTCATCTCTCCATTCGAATAACACTTTTTTAAATTTTTTATCAATATTTCAGAAACATTAAATTTTTTATCTCCTTTTTCAAGGGTTCAGGATGAATCTCCTCCTAAAATGGATACTTTAAAATTGTATTATCATGAAAATAATGATGAAAATATATCTGCAGTTACAAGTTATTCCTTCTTACTAGTATTCTAATTAGGTCTTGCAAAAGTAATAATTTGTTGTCTGCATAATTCGCAAATCATGTAAAAGGTCTCATTAAATGATGTTTCATTTTAGTGGCCCTGAAGGAACTTGTTTTGAAGGTGGTGTGTTTCCTGCTAAATTAATTTTTCCCCCGGACTATCCTTTAAGTCCTCCTAAGATGCAGTTCACTTGTGAGATGTTCCATCCAAATAGTGAGTACTCTGAAATAAGTTTTATTAAACACTTGGAATGAATAATCTATCAATCATTTCATTAATTTCAAATAGGTATGCAAACAGCGATAATAAAGCATTGTCGCATCAAATGGGTGAATGGTGAATATTAGAGGTTCAGGCTTTCAGTGTCCAAGAAAAAGTGTTTTGAAATTTATGAGAAAAAATATATGAAATGAAAGTAATGAAAATACAAGGAACAAAATAGAATAAAAAATTATAAGAATGTTAATGTTATACAATTAAAATTTAGGCAGGTTCAGTACACATCCATATTTGACTGATAACTCATCAGACTCATACATTTCTGGTATTTTCATCATTTTCTGTATTTTTGATACAGTTTGGTTTTTCGCAGATTTCGAATATCTACACTTATTTAGACAATGCAACTCTGAGACAGTAATGTTGAGCAAGAAACATTGCCGAGCATATTCAATTATACAAATCTTCTTTTTTCATTGGAATGAACAAACCTATAATTCAATTATTTTCAGTTTATTCTGATGGAAGAGTCTGCATTTCCATTTTGCATGCTCCAGGAGATGATCCAATGGGATATGAGTCCAGTGCTGAGAGATGGTCACCAGTACAAAGTGTAGAAAAAATACTCCTTTCTGTTGTCAGTATGTTAGCAGGTAAATATTGTGGTATTTATTGATATATCTTTGATTTTCAGTAATCTATAATACTTGATATGCTGTATGTTTGTAAATGCAATACACCAAGTGTAATATTCATTTGGAAGTATCCCCGAACTCTTACAGGGAGTTCTATCAGATATAATAAATGTCTGTGCTACTAGTATTAGCAATTTTCAACATTCCCTATATATTTTATTGTTTCTTTTTGAATTCAAGTCAATGTTGTATTAATAATCCAAGTTTAAACAACTAGATCACCTGAATTAACAACTTATTGATGTGTCAAAATGTTTATTGCAAATAATAGGTAAAAACTCTTAACACTGAATGTTAGTATATAGAATAATGTGAATTCCAATTTTTCCATGAAGCCAGGATTTGTTTTATAACTGTAGTAAAATAAGTTCAAACAAAACCTTATAAAACCCCAGTGAACCGAACTCTTATTTCAAAACTAATAATACAATTATTTGTACAAGCAAACATTGTTTCAAAATAAATAACCTACAGAAATCATTTTTAACTCGATATCCCCATACGCACATTTTAGTAGGCTAGCTTCAGATGTTGATGGGTTAACTGAAAAGTTCGTTATCTGAAACAGATCTCCCCTCTTCACTTCGGTTAACTAAATTATTTACTGTATTTGCAAAATATATGAGACATAACATAAATGGCTTTGTTTTGGAAATCAGAAACTCAAAATTTGTACATAGTATGAATGAAAGGCCAACATTCTTGTAACTCACTTCTAAAATAATCACGAAAAGTATTTTTGGGTTATTCACAATATTTTTTGTAAGGAAGGTTTTTCTGGAAAATATTTTTCGAAAACAGTGTGAATCCGACCCCTGTTAAATAAGTTTAAATAAGTTAATGAACTTATTCATCAGAATGGGACACTATATATATTAAAATGAACCTAAATTATAGTATATTCGAAAATAATTTGTCCTGAAATATAATAATTTTCAATTTGCCTGATTTACTGTTAGTGTTTCCGGTTAGTGAAAATCAACATCACAACAGTATACCCATATCGAACTGACGTTTTTCAGAACCAAATGATGAAAGTGGAGCAAATGTAGATGCAGCAAAAATGTGGAGAGAAAACCGAGAAGAATTTGATAGAATAGCAGAGAAAATTGTAAGGCGGACACTTGGCATTCCTACATGAATTTTTATCTTCAAATAAATGTTTTGTCACTTACAAAATTAAATAAAAAATTTATGATTATTAGAAAAATATTGCTTTATTCAAAAGAGAGGTCATAAATCCGAATTTTTTAATTATTCTATGACATTAATCAAGATAATTATTTCAACCTACCGAATTGTATGAATTAGAGGAGTTTTCCTTGAATGGTGTAATTCCTACCTATCAAATCAAAGCCAAATAGTAAAAACAACAATACTCTTTGAAAAAGCGTACATGAAGACTAGCGCGCCTCAAGGCTCTATACTGGTATATGTCAATGATTTGCCAAATGTCAAAACATCTGAACATTATACAAAGTATGCCAGTGTGTTTTTTTTATTGTTCACTGGATAACTAGGAATGTCCACAAACTATTTCGAAAAAAAAAACTTCTGTTTTTTAAATTTTACAAAATTCTGAATTCCATGATGGAATTTATGAAAAATTCTAGTTTTGAATCGAAATTAACAAAGTTTTTTGTCGAACTTTTAAGTATTTTCAACATCCACAATATGTAATTGCACAAAATACCTAATCAAGCATAATCAAGAGATCGAAATTCATGGCACAAAAGAATATGATAGTAATGGTGAAGGTTTTGAATTGCTTAACATAACAGAAAAGAATTCAATTAAGCATATTTTCAACAGTTGAATTACCGTTTTACCTAATGAAACAAAATTATTTGAGAGACTGTTCCAAACTACATCTTTCGAATTAGATACATTCAATGCATCTCAAAATTAAACTTTCGTGTAATTCTACACATATGGGGTCAGGCTTCAAACTATGGAAGGCATTTTAGACCCCTTCTAAACAATCATCTAAGAGGAACTGTAAATTTGATTTCCCATAGTTCCCCAAATAAAAGAGTCAAGCATATACAGATCTGGCAAACGAGGTGGCTGTAAAAACAGTTCAAAAACTTTCGTTGGAAAGAGGAGAGGGGCACTATCATGTTGCTGAATTCTCAACGTTTGAAAGTAATAAACTGTGCAGAACTTTCACGTCCGTGTCTTGTACAATATCTTGATATATGCGTATGTATCTCTCCTCGATACAGTTTTCAGAGAAATATTAGCTTCGATTGGATAAAAACAAAAAATATTGCCATTAAAGTTCTATTAGTAAAAATGTAAATAAACAACACCATCGTTTTGCAATGTGTGTCACTAAACTGATGTGAATTATGTCTGTTGAATGAACCAATCATGACCTCATCAGTCCATATTATTTTTTCTAGAAATCCTAGTCACCACATTGTTATGTTGAAACAAAAACATAAAAGTTTACACATTCTTTCAAATCACATTGTCCACAAATAATGAACATATTGGAATAATCGTTTTAAGGAAAATTTAACTGTACATGGTTTGACAGTTCAGAATGGTACCTAATATAAATGAACATTTTAAAGTTGACACGATTTTTTCCAGCCAAACTCTTAAACATTTCTAGACAAATATTGTGTTCAATTTAAAATTTTCAAACAGGTTTTCAGGCAATCAAAACTAATATCATAGTTACTGTATAATCAATTTGATATAACAAAATATTAACAAATTTTAGCTATAATCCTATTCTTAAAATCTAAATAAAATTGTCGAGCACTTCAACATATTTTATAGAAAAAAGATTTCTATCAATATTTAAAAGTCATATTTATGTAATTATCTTTATAAAATTTTTACGTTAAAGTATGAAGGAAAACTATCAAGAGACACAAAAATATATTTTAATGTTTTCCTTGAAAAAAACATTGAATGGTGGAAATTATTTTTTTCTGAAACCTGATTTACTCCATTTCATTATCAGTGTGCTTCTTCTTCTTCTTTTTCTTTTTTTTCTCTAATCCAAGACCTTCTGCTTGCTCCTTTGCCGGCGCTTCCTCCTGGGATTCATTCATTTCTTGTTTAGCCTTCTTTTTTTTCTTAGGCGTCTCAAGTGTTTCTTCCTCTACTTGTTCTACATCCTCAATTTCCTGTTTCATTTTTTTCTTCTTCTTCTTGGGAGGTTCTTCAGATTCTATAAATAACAGAAGAAAAGTTAGTAACATGTTTAATTTTTATTCTACATAAAATTTTTCATAGCCTTCATGTAGGAATTCAACTGTATTCGTTTGCGTAATAGTTTCACATTGAAGATAACTTCATTGAATTGATAAAACAACTTTTCGCTCTCACCTTCCAATTTTACCTCGGATGTACCTTGTTCTTCATCTTCTACCTTATCAGCCGCCTTCTTCTTCTTCTTTTTCTTTTTGATGGATCCTTCTTCTACTATGCTGTTATTAATTTCTTCATTGATTTCCTCCTTTACCTCTTCTGGTTCCCTCTTCCGTTTACCAACAGAAGGGAGTGTGGAATCAGCAGCATCGGGATATTGTTTGATTTCACTGATACCATGATACTTCTCGAACTTGGCTTTCGCTTTACCTGTACCACTGATCCTTCGGATATTTCCTTCTTCTAGTATCCTCAACCTAGCTTCCAATTTGGCTTTATGTTCCACCCCTGAAAAAAATTGTTGACTTGTACTATAACTGAAAATATATTGATCAACTATTATTGTGACTTGTGCCACGGAGAAGGACTGATCCCAATACAGACCATTCACAGACCCATTACTCACATTAATCAATACTAAAACTGCAACTAAAATATATAAAATGATCTATCGTCCACTTCTCGAATATGCACATGTAATTTATTTAAGTTATCGTAAAAAATCTCCAAACAGCCGAAACATCTACACTAAAGAGTATTACCAAAATGTGTCACCCTCAGAACATACTACACAATCCCTCAAATGCACTGCTTTATAGAAATACAAAAGTGAAACCTATAAAGGAGAGACTATCAGACCTAGGAAACCGCTTTGCCAAAAATGAAACTATTGTGAGACCATACAAGTATTAGGTAGGGAAAGAGCTGAAGGACAACCATCCAAATTCAAATAATGTACCTCAAATCTATTA
Source organism: Leptinotarsa undecemlineata (assembly GCA_015342065.1). Taxonomy (NCBI): domain Eukaryota; kingdom Metazoa; phylum Arthropoda; class Insecta; order Coleoptera; family Chrysomelidae; genus Leptinotarsa; species Leptinotarsa undecemlineata. Next base: position 10,383 of record WOGP01003487.1, read on the forward strand.
GGTAGCATATGTAAAAATCATTGCAAATATTTAAAAATTGTACATTGGCTGAAGGTCGATGGCCTTTTGGTATTCACCAATAAATGACATTTATTATGTTGACGAAGATCCCTTAAAAGTTTTAAACCAAGCGTGTGAAAATGAATAATTATTCAAACTCATTTGTGGTCCGAATGTTATTGATCAAAATATTGAGATCAAGTATAACTCAATAACATCATGATATTCAGTATATTTCAAAAATACCGTTGAAGATACAACAACAAAAAACTGAAATATTATCGATCCTATTCATATGAATTTACAGTAACTGACTGGGTAAACAAAATGTCATTCTCCTGTCTACAAAAAATTATAACAAAAATTTACTATCAACTATCTTACCTAAAGAGCAAATACTGTCCTCTCCTAAGGCATCAACTCTAGTAGCTAGAGCGGCCTTTGCTGCCAACATTCTAGACATTTTTCCCTTGTTTCTTGTGCTACTCTGACCCACCAGTTGAGCATGATAGATGAGACCATACTTGGGGGTATCCTTTTTTGTCTTCAACGCTCTGAAGAGAGCTTTTTCCGCGCCGAGTATTTGAATGGTAGAAGCAGGTTGCTTTGCTAAATTTATCAAAGATCCAGCATGAGAAATCAGCCTTGCACCTACCAGCTCACCAACAAGAACGGTTAGATTTGGAGCCATGGCAATCATTCTAGCTTTCAAGTAGTCGAACAACTGTGTTCGGTAGTTCATGATATCGATCACTTGATCACACAGATTTTGAATATTTATGATATCTTCTTCGGAAATTTCGGTTCCCATAGAAATCTCAGCGGCCTCTTTTACTTTCTCCTCTACATCCTCTGGAAGAATATCAGACAAATCTGACGTTGATGTGTTTTCTCTGGTACCTATAATCTTGACAGTTTTTGCGAATACAAGGTTATCTGTAATAATCTTTCCTAGTTCAGGAAAATGCCATCCGTACCACTCCCGACATCTCATGATGTAATTGTTTATTTCTTTATCTAAATCATCCAACAAAGACACAGCCTGCACAATCATTGTGTCAACTTTATCAGGTGAGAATTTTAACTTGTATCTAGACAAAGAGTGAGCTAAACCCAGAGCCATTGCTGTCATCTCCTTTTTTGGTAAGCCTGATATAAGGCTGTCGAGCTGAGAACGGATGCATCTCATCAATTCCTGAACTGCATTATTCGAGAGACATTGCACACTGAATTTTTCTTTAATTGCTGATCCCAGTTTTGCATCTGCTACAAGGAGTTGCTCTTGCAAGTCTGTATCTACATGTTTCTTGAGAACTTTCTTCAAGCTCTTTGAAATTTTTCCTTCTACTGCTGCTGTAGTCGCTGCTAATGCTTCTGTTGTATCAAGAAATTTTTCAAAATGCTTGAGTTTGACACTGAAAAATAATTTTCAATAAGATGCACTGTATACACATATTGTGTTATTAAGTTGTATTGGTTTAATGAAAACTACTCTAACAGAAGTAATATACACTTTTTTCAAGAAAAACAAGAAGCTGGTAATGAAAATATATGAACTTTTGTGATTTCTTGTTTTTCCTAAGTTGGAAATTATTGTCAAATCACCAGTTCAAATCAGGGTTGCTGTTTACCTCTTTTATTACTTCACTATATTACTATTTTACAATTTTCACAACTTTCTTATTCTGACAGTGTATTTCAAACAGACGAAAGTTTGCAAACAATTTAAATTTCTTACTGGCGGCAGAAGCGGTCAAAGTAAATAGATCAAGATTATCATCTGCAGATATTTTTTTTAATTCACCGTCGACAAATTCTTAGATTTTGATGCCAGTTGATAATGTAATAAAACTGTTTGACAATTTAATGTTTTCACAACTAATAAACTACAGGTATTTCATATTAAAATTAAGTAAATTTTATATTGTAATTACTATTAACCTCAAATTGGCTCTTATCTAAAATTCCTTATTCACTTATATTATTGCCAAATACAGATTATGGAATATAAGAGTGTATTTACAGATTAATTACTATACCCTTCAAAGCTGGATTTATAGATTAAGTAATGCAGTGGTATTATTATTAACGCAAAAAAATCCATAGATCAAGCACAGAAACCTTTCCAAATTTTTCTAATTTTACACAACTTAATATATTGTTAAAATACAGAAAATGCTGATTCAAAAAGCAGTGAATAAAAAACTAAGCAAACTACGAAAAGTCCAAAAATTAAATTGAATCTTTGAGTAATGATACTAAGAAAATTTTCAATTTGCACTTTATGTTCTTATGGAACAGTCTTGTGTTTCCACTTGAAGATTTAATTCTATGTCCATACTGATGATTATTGATGTACATGAATTATCGCTATATTATAAATAAAACCAATGCTTTAAATGAACTTACATATTTCCTGCCGATTCGGGACTTTCAAATGCCTTATATAAGTTATCGGTTTCTTTGAGTCTCTTCTCATCCAAAAGCTGAAAGCATGGTAAAATTTAGGTTAAGAGTTATTTTGTAATTTATTGGTAACAAAGTACCTTGAATATCGCATATCCAGCTGGAGTTTCGAACAGAACCAACATTTTTCGCTTAAAAAAGCCTAGCTCTCACTAACATATATGTGTAAATGAAATTTTATTTCAAAAACATAACCACAACACCAAACACCTCAAAACGTTGAGCTTGTCTCCCCCTTGCACACTGCACGAGAAATCTTCACAGGGTTGCCACGTGATATTCTTCTTCTTTCATTTGTATGTTCGTTGCTTCTTCAGTCAGGCCATTTGACCAGCGCGCCTCTTAAAGTAATACTCTAAGGCGCGCCTCCTCATAGTGGCTTCGTCGAGGGTTACAGTTTGACTTGATAGAAACGATACCGTAACATATATGGATACCCTATATGTAGCATTACTTATTTTCTGTTGTTAATTTGTCAAAGTTTTTGTGTGTACAATTATATAACAATTTTTTGCTTATCAGTTTCTTTGCTAGTTATACTGTTTTTGTGAAAAAGGCAAGGAGTTTGAAAAAAAAACAGTTTAAAACAAAGGTTTACTTAGAGTGTCAGTCGAGGGTGGAAGATAGTTAAAGCGACCGCCCCCCACCATAATGTTTTCGTGAATATACTAGAAAACTCAGTGATTGCGTGCACATGCTTCATATATCAAAGTCAAATATTAAATAGCTTATATGAACAAACGAATGGAATTTTGACATAAGCCTTGAGAACTAAAATCGCTAGCAAAATATTATTTAATTTATGATTACGTACTACCTCAATACAAAAACGTAATAAAACTTGTGATACACTGTTTGGAACCTTTAGTGTAGTAACGAACATAACTGGAGTTTTATCCCAACACTAAACTGTTATTTTAACAACTTGACACGTGTTTCGATCACTAAGTAATCATCTTCAAGAGGAAGATTTAACTTCCTACCGATGATGGCGCTACTCAAACAGTCAACAGCTGATTGGAACAACTGAATGTCAAACATAGGTTGTGTTTATTTATTTGCAGTTTTTGTGCTATTTAATTGTGAATTCATGAAAGTGATGTTCAAGCACGTTTATTTGAGACATGACAATCTGATATATAATTGAAATAAATTCCTCTCACTCACAGAAAGCACAAAAAACCAAGAATTTATGAAAAAGGCTGACAAGACTTTATTTTTGTTGCCAACTGGCTCAGTTTAAATATACGCAGTAGATACCGTATCTGAACTATCAACTCTCAATAGTGATAGATTTAATGGATACGAAAAAAATAAAAGTGGCAACAACTCTCCCAACACATCAATTACATTTCCAACCACCCCTTTAAAACTAATCACTACTTTTTTTTTTTCATTTCCTCAGCTATCAGTGGGTGACAAATATCCGAGAAGACCATTTTCGAAAAGTAGCAAATATATTCCTGAGAGAAAACAAAGAATTGTTTTGCGGAAATAATTCATTTGGGAGAGAATGCAAAAAGTATTTTAAAAGCCTACATATTTTCCTTCCATTAGCTAATTCGGTTTCCAATACTTTCACACTTTCTTTGATGATGACATTTGATGAGGACATTTTCTGCTTTCATGTGCTGAAATTGAATATCCAGAACATGAAAGATTTTGTCTGTAGCTGAAATCCCCTACTTGCTGGAGAATTTCAGCAATTCATAAGTCTTCGGCTTTAGAAAGTTTGGCTTACTGCGCATAACGTCAACATTTTATCTGATCCTATTTTTTCAGCAGAGTTAAGTGAAGTATAGCTTTGCATGATATAACAATACAATCGGTTTACAAAAATCTTTTGTCAAGTGCTCTATTATTATTGCTAAAATTCTAGAACTCGGGTGAATTAGAAGGTATTCAAAAGGACCACGGAATTAGCGACATCTAGTTTTGAAATTTCGAACATCATACTTTAGGAAAAACAATGACCGTTCACATGACGGACAAGGTCACAAATATTGAAATAATCATTGTTAAATTGCTATATCCTTTTACACAAATATTGAAGTTAGCTCTTCATGATGCTCGGTAAATTCAGAAGTTGTTCAGAAAGCCATAATCGATAAACCACTCTGCAAATTTGTATGATATGGTGGGGAACATGCTTTACAACTTTGGACATATACAGGGTGTCCCTGGACTTCCTCTTTTCCTCTCGGGAATGTATAGATGGGGTCAAAATATCACCAGTACTTCATATAACTTTTTTTCCTAAAATCCTTC
>WOGP01003488.1:0-15113 GCA_015342065.1 Leptinotarsa undecemlineata
CCCACCACCTTGCTTCTGACCCCTCCGAGCGGGTCGATTGTGGGGGCCTCTTCCTTGATTATTGGGAACCAAGTGTTGCGTCCACCGGGTGGTTAGCTCTGTGGACCCACGGCCGGCACCGGAGGGAGAATAGAGTTCTCCTTTCCGGGTGCGCCTGGCCTGCCGGTCCGGTTTTGCACCAGTTGATCTGGTAAGTGGTGTCGCAACTCACCAAAGGCCAAGGGTGTTAGTGGCCATCCCTGCTTATTTATTGTTTTTATTATTATTATTATTATTATTATTAAGTAAAGTTTGATAAAATATCAAACAACATTAACAGACACAACTCCCAAAGATTTTTTTATTCTGTTAAAAATATTTTAAATTGCAATTCAAGAATTCTTTCGTCAGAATTCTATAATTGTTATTATTGTCTCATAAAGTCATATTCGAATATTCTAAATGACTGGCTTGATTGTACTAGTTTCTGAAATCGTCTGAAGGGGTGAAAATTGAGTGGATACTGTTTGAAAGGGTTATATTTTCAGGAATGAATAATTTTTGGAAAATAAAGTTTTTGGCTTTCTATTACTTCATCTGCATACAAAAAAATGTGGGAATTTTTCAAAGAAAGAAAGGAAGAAATCAATTTGAAAAAAATAACTGTATACATAGATGTGTAGATCACGCAAAGAAGTCACTTTCAGACATAAACTAGAAGATAAACCCCCCTGAAACATTTCTCAGTTTGAATATATATTGAAAATTCGTATCATGAAAAATTTACTTTCAGAACTTATAAGATTGAGATATGTTTTCCCGTTGGTCAAAGAACTGTAGCTCCGAGTTCTTCACTCGGAGGTACACTAAGATAATTGAGATATGTTATTTCTGGTTACCGATACAAAAGATATCACATCTGAATTTTTCAGGCTGAAATGTAATAATTATATTGGAAAATATGTTTATAAATGAATTATATTCACCAATAGAAACCATGATAATACTAGGCAAGAGTTCATTTGAGGTTGGATGTATAGCTTAACATCCAATTTCCCACGACTCTGGCGCATACATCATGCTGAATTTGACTGATGGCATGGGTTAGGTTGGCTTTGAGGACCTCTGTGTTTTGTGACTTATACGTATTCTCCTGCGACTAAAGAAAACCCCACAAGAAAAAATCCAACGGAGCAAATCGCGCGATCTTGGTGGCCAGTTCACATCACCTCCACGTAAGACGACCATGTCCTCGAATCGCTCGGGCGATTCAATGTGGCATGAGTTGTATGATACGTAGTACCAACCTGTTCAAACCACGTGTTTTTGGTGTCCAGATCATCCAATTCAGGCCAAAATAAATTGGTAATCATCGAACAATAGTAAGGTAAGGTCCAAAGTGAGTGGGCTTAATCGGCCATCCACCGTAACTCTTAAGGGTTTACTGTAACTCACAACTATTCACCTTGTTTCATCATTTTCCAAACAGAAGCGACACACACTGTTTTCCGATAGTCCAAGTTTCTGCTTATGATGATTCATATGACAGTGGCCTGTAAGACGTAGACATCGTAGCTCATCCCTACTGTTTTCGAAGAGTGAATAAACGCCTTGGAGTGAATCAATCCTTGGAGGGACACAATCTTTCAAGTCTTTCTATTGAGGAGAATCATTTTTGGCAATTTGCTACCAATTTAGATATTGCAATACTGCTTGACTCCGAGAATCCACTAACGAAAAACTGAATTGAAACTAATGTATATTAGTATTACAACGATAAAAATAAAAACAACAATAAAAATTAATTGACGGTTCAAGGTGACCTAATTGATTCCAGTGGCGCATTTGCTTTTTCACCTGCAGGAAAACCCGGAAAAACCTGCAGCACCATATCATTTATATTCAAAATGTAACAATAACTGAGACTTTGTTTTGAATGAATATATATGTAAACGTGTATCCTATATAGAATATGTGCAATCTAGTTTTTTTCTTTTCGGTGATTTTCTGTTATTTTGGTTATAATAGACTAATTTATTTTGATTTTTATGTATTATATTTAGATTAAGTACATCAATTATGTATATATTAGGCTTGCCTATCTGGAAATGAACTTCTTCTCCTTCCAATAGTACCCCACAATAGTACAGTGATAGCCTGGACAACATCGTTTTCAAAGACCAATGATGCCGCTATCTCAAAATCCTCACCAAACAGTGGTTTCTTCGCAATCCATGGAACGCTCTTGGACCTTATATGGATTGATATAGGGATATATGAAAATAGGGATCAATTGCCAACTACTCCAGAGCCCATTCAGCAAATAGACGTTCACTTCCTGAGTCTGTTGAATTTTGTACGAGTGCAGGCATAATCCATAACGAAAATTCGCCAAGTTTTGGTCTGCAAAAGGTTGAGTTCTTGTGAGCGACGCCAACCTACTGCTTTGGATTCTCCTGCACACTTTCACAGACAGCGACGATATTTTTGATAGATCTTGTGTTTCGTCGATGTGCGGCTGTTGATCGATCTTTTACTGAACCAGTGAAGTCTTCTCTCGGTAGGACGATTATGGCGACCATTTTGATAAAATTATTTATCATTTACCCGTGTTGTTGAATGCTATATCGGACTATGGTGATTTGAAAAAACAGACGGAATAAATGAAATCTAATTTGAGCTGGAGTTCACTCATTCACATATAATGTAGATGAAAATGGCCACAATACCGAGCTTTGAGGCACTCCAATTCCAACTGAAAATTCTATATATAAACATGTACTTTTCCTTCATTTTTCTCATGGTTTATCTTCACTCTCTAAAGGTGTCCAGTTAGATAAAATGGCATCCAATTATGAAGACTGTCATGAGTACCTTACTGTATAGTTTACTCATAAAAATTCCATGTAAAAGCGCAACCATGCCCTCGTCAGATTCAAAAGAGTCTAGGGTTTTTGTTCGGATAGTATCATAAAATATTATTTCATTCATTGAAATCGAGTTCGATCACCCGTTTCTACGTTGTCGATCTTTTTACAGTTGAAAAAGCGCTGAATTACTTTATGACTGTTGGACCTTCGAGCGTCGTTGTGGTCATGTTAAATTTCAGCCAGTCTAAACAAATGAATATATTGCATCCTGCTGATGATCATACAGTGAAAGGTTTAAAAAAACAATGATAGCGTGGCTAGCGTAGCTGACGCGAAGGCTTGGCAGTTTTCTTCTGGGACACAAAAAGTCAGTCACCGGATCCCGTCGAGGCGAGATCGGGAGTCTCATCCCTCAGCATAAATAGGAGAGTTATTTTGTTTGTAAGCGCGTGGGGTGAAATTAAAGAAAAATCGATAGTGAAACCTTGAGCCGTTATGGGGTACAGAGGAGTTTAAATTAAAAGTGTTGGTGTAGAAGACACACCGGATCAACGGAACCTATGGTTGAGCACGAACCACCCTAAGAGGCATTATGTGATTGTTTGTTATTTTTTTATTAACTAGATGATCTAGCGGGAGAGAGTTCACATATTATTTTATCTGAGTCCACTTTCTATTCACAAAGAAGTTATATATTGTTGGGTTCCTAGTGCTGATTGTTTAGCTGAAGTTGACAATACAATTACAGAAAAAGGCGAAAATTTGAAGGTATACACCACTGTTCCTTAAGTAAGTAAGTTGGCGCATTTGTAATCATTCAACAGGTTAGATCAATAGTTAATAACATGGTAAAATTGGCGGCATTTCCTTTGTTCTAGTTCTAGTCATTCTAGTCATTTTATAGTATTCAATATTTTCCTTTTATCTAATATCCTAAACTTTGTTTTCATTTTGTCCATGGAGTCGTTTTTCTACTTATTATACTTTATATTTGAAACTTTGGACTTTTATTTTCTCTTGGACTGAGAAAAATACCATTCTAGTAGAGTAAGATGAAGTTAAGAGAACAAAAACAAATAAGAGACCTCTAGTCAATCTATCGAGAAGAGAATAGGGAGTGAAAAACATTTCAATTAAGATTGAAATTCAGTTCTGGAACCACATAATGAGAGAGAATATAAATAGGCATACCAAATGATCAGATTTCAAAAAGACCGGCCTTCGTGCGACACGGCACGAACCCTACAATGCCTTTTCGGAATTGCCTAACTTACAAATTTTGATGTGGAGAAATCTGCATCTGGTGATAGCGCTGCTGAAATCAATTTCAAAAAATAAATAAATGAGAAAGGAGCATGTTCTCTTGTCTTGAGAAAATAAAGAATTTGCTCCAAAATAGCGTATTGGAAAATCCTCGAAATAACCGGAATGAAAGTATTTCTTATTTTTTTTACATTTTTGAATAGCAGACACTGAATTGGTGGTGGTGATATGGATCCGAAGAAACTATTCAGCAAACTGTTTTTATTCGTTCTTGTGGCAAGATATTCAGTAAAGGGTTTTCTTTATTTCATTAATGATATCATAGGAAACATTTACAGAAAAATCATCATATCGCACAGCCACATCTACTGGTTAGAGGGTTATATCATTTCTATGTTCAATAATGCTCATTTTCGTTTAAAACTCGTTGGAAATACAGTCTCTAGGGGTTTTATCAATATTCGTAAATATTTTTATTGAAATTTTATTGTTGAATATGTTATTTTCGTTCATTCTTTTCGAATTCTACCTGAAAATTCTGTCTTTCAGAAGAATAACTCTTTGAAGGTGGAATAGATTCTTCATTATTATATTTTCATTGGATCAATGTCTCTGCTAACATTCTTTACTATAATACTGTGTATTCCAGTCCTTCATTCAACAGCGCTAGGACCCAAATTATACTCCATGAACCCCTCTGCTGCTGAAATTCCTAATATGAGTTTCTGAAAACGGGTCGCCTGTGACGTCACTTTGGAGGCGGCAGCCGCGCCGCCCATAACCCTACCAGTTGCTCGCAACCCCTCGGCCCGCTGAGGTCAAATCGATGGCAACGAGCGTCAAATGTTTCATTATCCGTTTTAGTTTCAGCTTTCGGGGGTTATTCCAAACATGAAATGATATCGACGATGACGGTTGAGGTTTGAACACACTATTTGCCAACAGTGCTTTCAACAGGTCTAAAGCAGAGAACCCGCAACTCGCTTTCGTGAACAAATAGTTTGAAATCATTTATATCTCCTTCACAGGGCGATTTTCTTGACAGAAACTGAGGAAGTGATTCAAGAACCTACTAGTTTACAGGTTGAACAATCATTTACATTGACAAAAATAGAGTATACAGGTTGGCCCACCACATTCGCCTCGGTACTTCTACGAGAAATCAAGAGAGTTAAGAAAAAACTTTCAGCTCAGATATATGTGGGTCCTTAAGGAGCATCTTCCAAAATTATTTCGAAATATACAGGGTAACTCCCAAAAAAGTTACATATCAAAGTTATATTTTTTCTTATGGAACCGTTTCTTATGGACCGTTTCTGAGAAATTTCGAAAAATTTAAAAATGAAGACTGAAATTTATAACTGGTTTTCACTCAGTAACGTGTAACGAGCTGCTCGCGATTGTATGTATTGCTTAGCCCAAAGGTTGAAGATAACAACCATATCAAATTTTTAAAGCTATATTATTCCGAGTGGAGAAAAAAATTGTCTCTAAATTTGGACATACATTTAATTGAATAACTTTTTTGAGTTGAATGCAACACCTCGTATTTGGTAGCGTGAGTTGACGCAGAAGCAGATTTTCCTATCTCTTCTGGTTTCTACACGAAAGGCGTTTTTATAGTTTACTTATAAGTAATGTTTTCATCCTGAAAATGGAACACCCTGTGTTGTTATGAAAAGCAAAAAAGTATTCTTGAAGTCATTTTATCGAAATATTAAGAATCTTAAACAGTTTATTATTTCAATAAATGCTCAAAATGGTGTCCATTATTCTCGATGCATAGGTGAACTCTTTCTTGAAATGAGTGCTGAACTCTGGATAACATATTATGCGATATGGAATGATATTCGTACTTTAATATCCTGAGGTATCGTTGGCGGTGTATCGTGAACAATACTTTTGATATGTCCCCATAAGAAATAGTTGGGACTTGTAAGGTCCGGAGACCTGGCTGGACAGTTCTGTGGACCTCCTCGTCCTATCCATCTATTTGTATATTGTCGATCTAACTCGTTTCTAACACGTCTATCAAAGTGTGCAGGAGCACCATCTAGGAGCACCATCATATCCGTTGATGAATATTATGAGGTATACTTTCCAACAGCATAGGAAAATTATCCCTGATAAATCCGAGAAACATGACGCCGTTTAAGTGACCATCAAAAAAGTAAGGACCTACTATTTGCGTTTCAATTATTCCACCTCACACATTAACAGACCATCTGTGCTGGTGATGAAGGGGTCTAAAAATATTAGGGTTTTCTTCACTGTTGTAGTGAAAGTTATGTCTGTTAACTAATCCGTTATTATGGAATTGACTCATCGGAAAAAAGCACATAATCAAAATAATTTTCTTCATCACCAAACTTTTCTAAAACTCATAAACAAAAATTCAGTCGTCAATCATAATCTTCTACGAAAGAAAGTTTTTCCCTAACTCTCTTCATTTCTCGTAGAAATACCGAGGCGAATGTGGTAGGCCACTCTTTATAAATCGAAACAAGGAAAGCAGTTTAATATAAATCTTGCAGTAAATCAGTGAATATTAATTCTATTTATTTTTCGCTTGAATAGAAACTCCGTCTAATTTATCTCGGGAACAGAGAAGAAACTTTTGGTAAATGTAATTAAATCTGGATATCAAAACTGATTGATTTACAACAGAATGAACAAAACAAACAAAACCATCATAGGTGCAATGCCAATTTGTATTCGTTTTATAAAATATAAAAATTTTTGTATCACAGTGTATTCATTTATATATTATTATCAACTTAAACATTGAGATCTGAGTTTTGTTTTTATCATCATTCAGTCAGTCTATTTTTAAAACGGCGATATATAATTGGTCTCACAAGACAGACAACATCTGTTGGTTTTGTAGGATATAAGATGTTCATTTGAGTAATTGTTTCGAATGTCACATGTATACGTTCATCAGGAATAAACATTAATATAACTGAAACAGTCCTATATCGCATTGGTATCATTTGACATTCTCGGATACAGTAATTTAGACAGTGTTAAGTAGGGAGACAGGCTTTACAAATTTCACCCCGAATCTATAGAACGGTATGATTAAGATTTCTATATTGACACCTCATGAAGATTGATACAATTCCGTCAAGTGTGATAAACTCCTCATTTTCATATAGAAAAAAGAGTTGTAATGGCCCTCAACCAATCTCCGAAGTTATTTTGATTGAAAAATACGCCAAGCAAAAAAAAAACAATACAAAACATCTTACTTCAAAAAAAAACTAAGCAGCTAGCAACTTAAAAGTCAAAGATAGATCCAAGACGATCCAAGAACACGAAAAAGCAAAACTCGCTCAAATTTTTCTGGCTATGATTTGCTACTATGATAGTATTCATTATCAACCAAATTATTTTCAGTCGACTTATGTGTGGTTAATGAACTTGCCTCTAATATATCACATAAAAACTTCGGCGTAATACAGAATTCTATTTTTGGACTGATCTTGTGTCTACTTTCAGCGTCGATAGCTCTGGGAAGAACAAGCAGAACGATTGACTTGGTTCCATAGGTGAGAAATAGGCAAAAATTGTTTGATGTTGCCTCGGAGTGTTGATTGTGGATTTTTTGATGTCTTATGGAATTGTTGTGCTTTCTCTTCTTTCTTCATAACACCCATTCCAACAAGCTTGTTCAATAAACCAATTTGTTGCATTGCCAGTAGTTTAAGGTGTCCTCTTGATGTACGCATCCAGTAAGTAGTTACTTTGAGCCGATTCTTGGTTCGTTGAAGCCGTTTTACGTTTTATTCATCTTTCTAGGCACATTATGTTTCTTACTGACCTATTTTATCAGATCTCGAATCAATGATTTCGGAAATCCGACAGCTGGTTCAACATTATCTACAATTCATCATCCACTCATCACAATTCGCAATTTCTACCGTGAAGTTTATATCATACAGTCTGTGAACTATTGATTTCCCTACATACTTCGAAATCTCTGTTTTGTTCTCTCCTTTGAGCTCCGTTTAATTATCCAATCTGGCCTGATTCACTCTTCTCTGCACCAATATTAAAAGATGTAAGAGCGACTTCAATGATGCTGTTTATATAGTTCTTAAGTTTTTGCTCTCTGATTATGTATTAATAGCGATTATTTCTTTGACCATCATGAACTATATTATTATCATGGGGGTAACCACCATGTCTAGTTTCAGTCTTCATGACTCTAGGTGCATCTGGCTAGCTACATTGCCACATATACTCACCTTTCTTTTTACCATTTCTAGACGCTGGTTCTAGGACAATCTGCTAGGAACATTGCTACACTCACCCTTCTTTTTATCATTTCTGGGTGCTGATTCTAGGTTAGTCCGGTTTTTAATCATATTCCTGAATAAGTACCGTTCTCAGACAGTTGCACCTCTTTCCCTCATGGGTCTATTATCGATAATATTCAAAACCCTCACTTTATTAATATATTTACCTAGGAGTGAGATGAGAGAGCCCAGTATGAACCAAAAGATAAAGTAATTGATGAACTAAGCTATGAAAATAATGTGTAGTTTAGCACAACGTTATCACAAAAAATGAGAGTGATGTTTTCTGTTGAAGTGATAATATGGTTCTCGAATCCTCACTGAAAAGAGCTAAACAACCTATTGGATATTCTTTATTAACAAGGACTACGTCTAAGAACATCCCAGGAGAGTTAAAAATATTTTTGTTATTCACAGATAACTTCATTGACTACGAAGATTTTCTACATCTCATTTTTTGGTGAACTCTCATTGATGCATTCACTGGAGAGATATTCTCCAAAATTTCAGTGCGAGCTCTAGTTGCGGTTGAGTTTTCAGTAAAACTGAAGTACACAGTCTTAAATCGAAATAACGAAGTGAATTGAAGTATCACGTTACCAGTATTTCCGCATCTTTGGTTGTTGGTGCATTGATTCTAGCATTGGATTACTATTGAAAAATTTAAAAGGTAATACCCAGTGTACACTGAAATATATACCCGCCTATGCCTATGCAATAAGCATCAAAAATTGTGTAAGTGTAACTTGAACTTTAGACTTTCATTAAGCCTTCTCAGATATCCTCCTATTTTTAGTAAAATTCTACCACCCTCCGTGCTGAGCTAGCGGTTATAGTAATTAGTAAAAAATGTCTAGACATAACCTGGGCGGTACGTTTCTAAGTATATGGCTTCAAAACAAATTATAAGTGATGTTTATGAAATAATGACCACCAAGAAAACTGATATATCACAAAGTGTCAGTCTTTCTGATTTTTAAAAGAGTGTTTGGTGCCATCGGGTTTATCGTGCTTTATTACTGGCGTTCGGAAAAATTCCAATAGAGATAAAAACCTGGTTGATTGAGGCAATGTCCGGATGTATCCAGATGACGATTTCTTCTATTGTATGAAAATGGGATTCGGGGACAGGGTCCAATAAGCTCAACCTTCATTGAAAAAATTTTTAGTGAAGTATATACGCTCTGGGACAAAAATATTGCACATTTTATTCCATTAACACGTTATTTATTTTTATTGATAAATGTTCAAAGACCAAAGTATTTTACGTAAATTTCCATTCAGTATAGATAAAAGAATGCTTGGACACTATAGCTGAATAAGTAAAATAATGGTATAAATTACAAACTTTGAATAGTGTGCCTTTGCCACTATTATTGTCTATTGTTTTGTTCATTATTGTCAGAATAACATTTAAAGTACTTAATGTCTTGATTCTGTAGTTGTCTTAGTGAGATGTTGCATTTGAGCGAATTAATTTGTGTTAAAATTGTTACTTTAGTCAATGAGGGATATGAGAAGATATTAAGCGGATATTCCATATCCATCAATCGACTGTTTCTCGTATTGTGAAGCGATACAATAAGACTGGCGAGTACAAGAAGCGGCAAATACGCCATGTACAACGCCAGGAGATGCCCGATATTTGAAAATTACACCTCTGAATTTCCAAAGACTCAAAGAAGTTGGTTTAAATCCAGAACACCCCCTGTTCCTAGGATTCTCCTACGCCACAAATATAGACGGTTGCAATTTGGAGTAGCCCATGTCAACCGGAATGAACATCAGTGGAGAAAAATTCTTTTCACAAATGAAACAAGAATACAGTTATTGAAACCAGATGCACGTTGTCGAGTATACTGTCAATCTGGAGAACGTTTCGAAGAATGTAATCTTGAACATAAGGTTAGCTTCAGTGGTGGTTGAGACGGTGGAGTGGCACCCAAACAGTCCTGTCGCAAATCAGATACAACATTTTCGGGACATCCTAAAAAGACATATACGAGCACAAAATCCAGCTCCTAACACAATTGCAGAATTGAGAATTGCTACACAGGAAGGAAGGAATCCATTTCCACAAGAAACCATCAAAGACCTTTTGCGGAGTATGGCCAGGAGGATGCAGGCTATCGTTATAACTAGGGGAGAAAACACCAAGTACTGAACTGTTATTAAATTGCTTCAAAGAACTTTTCTCGTCATTGTTGCTTGTTCTGATTAAATATTATTACCAAAACTAGTATTTTCCATTACTTCTTGTACTACTATTGTTATAAAGTTTCAATATCTGGATTATTTGGCAATGGATATATGTTAAATACTTCAGCATATACCATTTAGTGATGAAAACTGCATAAATCTTCAGACAAATAGAAATCAACATGAAATCAAGGCTTAAAATAAAATACGCAATATTTTTGTCTGCGAGTGTATATTCATTGAAAATGTACAATAGAGATACCAAAAACGTTGAAAATATTTCAAAGGGCAAAGCCATGATTCTAATTAACCTTGACTCAAAACATAAATATAAATATTTCACATACAGGTCTATATAAACAAACAATAGATGTCAACATGATTCATTATGAGAATGATATATTGTACTTAGTGGCATGATGATGAGTTGGGTGGAAATGAAATGTTACGGCAGAAAGAAATGAATTTTACCAAACTAAACATTTACCACAATACTTCCTAAGTATTAAATTTCGCCTTGATTCATGAATAACGGTTTTATATATGTTTGTTTGAGTTGATTCAAAGTTCTGAGTTCAGAAAGTTATTAATTCAAAACCATTTTTCAAACTTGGTGCTGTGGAACTGTTTATGAGTTAACATTTCGAAGATTACCGTCATGAACAGAATGATGAAAAATGAAGCATAGTGAAATCAGACTGGCTGAGATATTGAATAGGATCGTGCTTTCCTATCCACTTATTATTGATCAATACCATCAGACGCGAAACACATCTCTCTACAGTTGTGCTCCAGCCTATTCGTTCAAAAAAGTATCCACCAAACCATCATATAAACAAACCAATAACTCTTTACTCAATAATTCCAGACCAAACATTATTGATAAATCATATTTGCTGACCTATTGCATTAACAAAATATTTTCTCTTGAACAGTATTGCGATGTATTTTTATTTTTTTCATTTGCAATTCGCATCAACCAAATAGTTATTAGCGGCGGAAAATATATTCATAAGCAGTAATTATATTAATCACAAAATCATACTTTGTTGGACAAGTTTAAAGCACTAAAGTAATTTATAATCTTGCTAGCACTAAAATAGCTCAGAGTTTGCTGCGTTTTCTTTTTCCAATCGTAACACTTGACACTGGACTATGATATGTTGTACTATCAGTGCAACCTCACAAATTTGGCAATGTAGTTGATCTGCTAGAGGTATCAGGTATTCGTGGGAGAGTTTGGTGTGTCCCAATCTAAATCAAGTGATCATAACTTGTTCCCTTTCCTCTGTGCTCCGTAGTTTTATGGTCCAACTTTGGGTTTCCATTCCTTCAGTTTGGACGAAGTACTCTGCATTCAATATTCCACTTGCTCAACAATACGTTCTTGAAGTGTTACTTCGAGTCAGCATGAGTACTATACATTGTTGCTCCCTGGTTTGGGCTGTCGATCACTTCATGGGTTTAAAAGTCAGCCCTCTCGTTTCCAGCAATCCCCGCATGCGAAGGGATCCAACGTAGGATGATTTTCTTGTTGAGCGTTTGGACTTCACAAAATTTTTGTTCAATAAATATTCCAATTGGGTGTTCAATATACATCCGTTGAAGGAGTTGCAACGCACTAAAAGAATTCGAAATTATTGAGCCTGTGTCCGAGGTACTTGACTTGGCCTAGCAGCGAGCTTAAAGGATATCGAATAATTCACCAGTTAGTATTGTCGCTCTTTCAGGAAGCTTTAAGGTCAATGCAATGTACATCCCTTCGGGGTCATCGGTTTGGTCCAGGAGTCGTGGGAAATTTTGCTTGATGGTGTTCCTATTCATATTGTGTTTGGGAAACTGGGTAGGAGAGTGTTTATGATAGAAGTCTGTATGAGCCGTGATTGTGCAGATTTAATGCTTTTATGGTACGGGGTTACAACATGACTATATTTGAAAAGAACTAATGTATCGTCGGATCGATTTGTAAAATGGAAGATTAGTGCTTGGCCGATAGTTTATTGTTGAAAATTAATTCCTTATTGTGTTTCTGTAACTGGGGATGTTTTCCTATTGTACATGCCAGAATTGAATGAACAGTAATTAGGTTTTCCAAAGGTACGAATTTTGTTTTTCTCCCCTGATTCATTAAGTAAATCAAGTAGAAACAGCTTCAATGAATCATGTTGAATACATTGAAAACAGTGAAATATTAGATCATACCGGCATATGGATGAAAGTATAAACCACTTTCCAACACACGTATATTTTCACTCGGTTAGAGACTTCATTAGATTTATCTGCATGTAGAACGCAGTTTGATTAAAACCAGTATGAAAATTATACCATATGAAATACAATTATTCAACGGATGTTGCGATTCACATGCAGAGTTGTATTAAAAAAATGCAGATGCCCACAACTAAAGGTGGAACACATTAGCAATGATGCCACAGATTACTGGCAATGCGTTGGTTGAGAGTAATAAGTTATTCGAGATTGATAATAGTTTACAGGTTATATAACTTTTCAATATCAGGCAAAAATCATCATGTACACAGTGGTTATTAAGAATGGTCATGAGAGTAAAAACAATCTGATATTTCAATTACCTACTAGTATGTATCACCGTTTTCTTAAAGATTATTAAAAAATTGATTGAGCATGATCATTCAAGCGAAGGAACCTTCGATTGCGTTCAGCGTGGAATTTTACTAAATAAACTATGCCAGTATAGTATTCGCGGCACACTTCACAAAGAACGGTCTGTTATCTAACTGCAACTTTTCATTTTTGGCCGAACGAAAAAAATAATTTCCATCATTACCGGTAAAAATAAATGACTATTTCAGGTATAAAATTAAATCAGCTCTTATCAGGACCGGATTACTCTAACATGTATATAAGAAAAATGAAACACGATGGGTCCCTTCAAATTTTTTTATAATATTTGAATTCAAGTTCCCGTTAAGAAAATTAAAAATTTTCAATAAAGGGAAAACGGTCAAAAATCGACGCGTTCAGATGGTGTCGTTTAAAGATTTCCATTCAAGCGAGAAGTTGTATTTCTCCCACTTATTTTATTTCTCTTCAAGTCATGGATAAAAACTACACATTAAATGCCACTGAAATGCTCGATCAAATAAAAAATTTATAGTAAATGGAAAGTTGTAATGAGAGCTTTCTGATATATAGATAACAATATCATTATGTTTGAGCAAGTATTCTAAGTAAAAATGCAAAAAAAAACTGTTTGATAGGAAAGAGGTAAAAGTTGCTGACCCGTGTGGGGGCCCTACTCTTTTGGAGGCCATGGAGCAGTAGCCCTCCTGCCCACCCCAGAATCCGTTTCTGCATACCGTAGAAAGCTAGCCAAATGTTACCAATTGAGATGTTTTTCAGATCAATTCTTGGCATATAATATATACGAAGTCAATTCATATAGCATAAAAACTAAATAGTTACCGAACGTCGATAGTTTCTTTGTATGGCATGGGCAGTGTGGTATAATTACCACGTCTGATCACTATTTCACTGTGGGAGGTTTTATATGATATTAACTAGTGAATTTATCAAACCCGGTACATTAATTTTTTATTTAGATGTTCGGATTGATTTCGTTTAGACTATAAATGGACTTTTACTTTTCTAATTAAGGAAATACAATCCAGTTACATTTGGTACTTCTGTTTTAACACATCTTGTAGGGAGTTATTTAAACAATTTTAACAAAAAATACTTAATGTCTATGGACTATTTATTCTCAAATTACCTATTGGTCGATATTCATAAAAATAGCACATGATTCATTAAGAATGATTCAATTCATAACTATAGCTCTGCAGAAAATATGCCTTTCGTATACCAAGTACTAGTTCAATGCTTTTTCAGAAGTTTTCAGAAAACTTGGGACTCTGTGAAACAAATGATATGTAACTTAAAAAATATAAATAAAATCACGTATTAAAAAAATTTAAAAGTCTTGTTTTTGAACTCTGCTCTAAATTATCAGAGAATTCGTTGAAGGTATTTATTAATATTTATTTATGTATTTTATCATGTTGTTTATTATAATGTGATTTCATTAGTTTTGTGTGACTTGTCCAATAGCTTTGTAAGCTTGAAGCATCGAGTGAAAATTGATTGACTGGGTGATTGATTGATTACATAGAATGACGTAAAAAAATGTCGTGTGCAAAAGCTCCTTACATAAATGAATTATATACCTGAGTTGTATACTCATGTATGTTCACGCTGTATATTCTGAAATTAATTTTTCGATGACAAATATATAAATTGAACAACGTTCACAAAAAGTTAAGCAGATACCTATTGTGCTCATGAATCTTTCGTCGTTGTCAACTGAGACACATAAATGTGCCAGGTCAAAATTAACTTTTCTATAATTTGTTTGTTTTGTTGGTTTTACGTAGAACTGAACGTGTAGTAATCGTTTTTGGAATCTAGCCAAGTTATATCACACATTACAAAATAAAGTTTTATGAAATGATGAATAATTTTC
>WOGP01003489.1:0-15110 GCA_015342065.1 Leptinotarsa undecemlineata
ATGTGTATTTATGTATGTAAACATTTATGTGTATTTATGTGAATATCTATAACAATTTTTTCTGTATTGTATTACGTTGTTATATTACCTTTTGAATTTTTAACAATTTTCCTGTATTTTTTCACAAGTTAATTGTTAAAAAAAACCCTTCCTGTTTAATGATGTTTTCCCTACTCTGTTGAGCTTTTAGCATATTCTATATGAGTGATAGATACTCCTATTATGTATTTACATACATCACTCTCAATTTACTCTTTTACTGTGTAATTAACTTTTTATTGTATTGTATATTGCATTTCACATTTTATATGACTTGTTTTCTATGTAATCATCATATTATTATTATTATAGCATATGGAAAATATTTTCTCAATACGATAATTGAAAGTGGCAAAAACGATTGAAATTCAAATACCCAAATCGCACGTGCGAAAAATGTTTGCAGTCAGAAAATTCTACAAGATCTGTTCAAAAAATGAGGTGAATATTAAAAATTCGCATGCTACATACATTCAATTAGCGGCTTTTATATCTTTGTATGTTGTTACGCACATTTCGAACATATTTTCAGGTTCAGCTGCTCAACATGTTTGTTGGTGAGAGGCATAAAAGGTTGAAGTGCTTTGCGTGTTCGGCGATGGTAGGCTATAGAAAAAAATTGATCAGAGAATTTTTATCAAATTGTGTAAAAATAGAATTGAGTTCTCAGTAATACTTGAAATACTTTTCACAGAAGGTCGAGAAGATGTGAATGACGCCGCCTGCCCTGGACGCCACAACACATCAACAACCGATGAAAATGTTGAGAAAGTGCAAACAATCGTTATGGACAATCGTTGAATCTCTATTAGAGAGGTTGTTGAGGATGGCGACATATGGGTTGGCTCATGCCATACAACTTTTTCGGAAATTTTGGGCATGAAGCGTGTGGCAGCGAAGTTCCAGTGGGTATATGGTATAACATCGAAACCCAAAATCCAATCGTCCCAATGGAAGAGCCCAAGAGAGCCAAGACCAAAAAAAGCACACCAGGTTCGATCAGAACCTGGTGTGCCACATGGTCGTAAGGTCAATAAAGAGTATTATCTTGAAGTTATCCCCCGCTTGCGAGAAGCAATACAAAGAAAACGTCCAATACTCATGGCTTTTGCATCACGATAATGCGCCTGCCCATTCGTCATTGTTTTTCGAAATTTTTTGGTCAAAATCAACACCATAATCATGCCTCAGACACCGTCTTCACCAGATTTAGCCCCCTGCGAGACCCATGAAAGGACAGAGTTTTGCGTCGATTGATGAGATAAAAATATCGAATCGCTGAGAGAGCTCAAGGACAAAATAGGGGACAAAATAGAAATTGATGAATAAATGAATATTTTCTGAGAAAAATTAAAATTCACCTTATATTTCTAATAGACCTCGTACGAGTCGGAGCTGTCTGCATGTGGCAAAATCTGAATATTTGTGTATTCAAATTTTAAGGGACGTCGAAATCTGAAGGGGCAACGCGATGCCAACATTTCTATTTGTACTGTTGTTTTGGAAAGTATTGATATCATTCATGCTCATTGTGTTGCCGTGAAGATAATAATGATTTACGAATACTGTAGGGTTTATAAAAGTGAAGGTCATATGCAAATTTGTGATCTTGACTCATCAGAAAACGTGCTAATTTGACTTGAATCACGTGAGTAATGCATAATGCTTACATAAAAAAATGTTTCAGGCTCCATTTTAGTTCTGATAATCCATCGTTCTCCATGGGTCTGTTAAATGTATATACATTTTTATACATTTATACTATTTATCTCATTATTGACGTATGCAAATACTTTTTATGTATGCATTGCACGAATAAATTCTATTCTATTCTATTACATGATAGAAGCCACAACTAAACAATAGACATAATTTTCAGGAAGAAAGTCTCACCATCCAGCAATTAAAACTACACTTCTGCCACTTTATGAATTTTAATATTTATGGAAAAAGAATTGATAAAACAACAAAAGCGGAGGATGAAATCTCCCTTCTTGAAAGATGCGCTTTTTCACTAAGTTGTAACTTATGCATCCAATAAATCGGCCATATATCTCTGTATTTACTATTGTATATATCTGGAAAGGCGCCATTACTGAACATGGTAAATGAACATTTTTTTATATTGTGTTTGATAAAACTATCAAGAAAATTGAGAGGACTATAATGTGAACATTATTCTAGCATTCTGGTAACAGTTAGTTGATAGATGTTCAAAATGCAGTTTACCATATATCATATGTATAATACTAAAACTGAAAGAAAATATCAACATAATTTTTTAGGGTTAGTGAAGTACAGATAATATTACCGCGTTTAATTCTTTATGTTTTAGATGTGATTTTGTGTTTCTCATCATGAAACGATATAGTTTTATAAACGTTTTTTAAGTGGCTTTTTTATATAAAAAATATCACCCTCTCACCCATCTTTCAATTAGTTATTCACACATTGTCTTACATATTCTAGTATTGCATTCAAATATTGGTAAGTTGAATCAAAGGGACATGTTTCCAGTTACATATTTACCAGATGCTTGGGGTACTGTTACACAAGTCAAAAATAGTCAAGATATATCAAAATATATCATATAATACAAAAACTGAAAGAGACATGATTTCTTGAGGTTAGTGAAGTAGCTTAATATGTATTTACCACTTCCCTCACAAAAACACCATCAAGTATTACAGAAAATATTAATGAGTTTAATTCTTTATGTTTCAAATGTGATATTGTGTTTCTCATCATGATACAATATTGTTTTATAAACGTTTTCTAAGTTGCTTTTTTATATAAAAGATCTTACCTTCTCACCCATCTTTCAATTAGTGATTCACACACTGTCTTACATATTCTAGTATTGCATTCAAATATTGGTGTAAGTTAAATCAAAGGGACATGTTTCCGATTACATATTTACCAGGTGCTTGGGGTAGTGTTACACAAGTCAAAAATAGTCAAAAATATATAATATAATACGAAAACTGAAAGAAACATGATTTCTTGAGTTTAGTGAAGTAGCTCAATGTGTTTACCACTTCTCTCACAAAATACCATCGAGTACTACAGATAATATTAACGAGTTCAATTCTTTATGTTTTAGATGTGATTTTGTGTTTCTCATCATGATACGATATTGTTTTATAAACGTTTTCTAAGTGGTTTTTTTATATAAAAAATCTGACCCTCTCACCCATCTTTCAATTAGTTATTCACACATTCGAGTATTGCATTCGAATATTGGTAAGTCAAATCAAAGGGACATGTTTCCGATTACAATTCACCAGGAGCTTGGTTACACAAGTCAAAAATAGTCAGAAACATATTATTCAGAAAATTTGATTAGTTTTTATCCTTTTCGATTAGTATTTCACAATCTCTTATAATTAACATCCGAAAGTTCTTGAAATGATTGAATTTTATAAGGACGATAGTTATAGGAAGAAAAGGTTTTGGATTTCTACTTCTCCATCTTTATAAAAAAAGTGGGAATCTTCCAAAGAAAGGAAGTAAGCAATCAATTACAAATAAATATAGTTAAAAAAAACTAAAAAACAATAACGAACGAAAAATACTAGTATTATTGTGAAAATAGCGGCGGTCGCTTGATATACAACATTGTTTCGAAATAAAAAACATAGTATAAACTATAGCAATCGTTTGTAATTCATTTCTGCTGTACACACATTTTATTAGTAGGTTAATTTTAAATGTTGGATTAACCGAAAAATTCATTATGTGGAACTGCTACCTCCCCTTTATTTCTGTTAATTCGAATTATAATGTAATCCCTTTTTAATTTCGACTTGTCCCACATTGAGGGTGTTACTCAAGTCTAAAAGTTTCGTATATAATCCCTGAACTACAGCAATTACAGAAAAACTTTAATGAAGTATTTTGTTTACCTTCTCAACAGCAACAAAAACAGTTTTTTTCCAATTTTTGTCTCCCGTTGACGAAATTTTGAAAGTCGAATAATAATTTTGGGGAAATTCATGTCTAATTAGCCTTTTATCGAGTAAAACTGACACGGTTTTTCTATAGAACTCGTAGGAGTTAACAAAATTGATTCTATGGAAATGCATCAATCTTTCAAGCAAAAACTATTTCCAGAACAAAAAAAAAACTGTAATGAAGTGCTTTGTTCACCGTAACAGGAATTAAAAAAATGCTCTATAGAGATTTTCGATATTTGGAGTTTTTCAGTTGCAACTGTTCTACGTTATGGCGAAATTGTTTCATGTGTGATCGAAATTCATAATTTATTAAATAATTCTATAACTACTATAGTTACAAAAAAAATTCGGATACTTTTTGTAAGAATCTTTGTTATGCACAATATTCGTTCTATGGAAAATTTCCAATATCTGCACTAGTTTCGGAATGAGTTCCGTTTTTGAAATGGTGGTGGACGAACGTGCCGATAACGACCGTCCACAAAGAAGGTACACGGACGCCATTGTCGGAGATGGAACCCAGCATTTTTCGATATTTAATTTTTTGTATTCTGAAAGTACAGTGGGACTATATCATCGAATAAAAAAGTTGGGGTTCATTGCAAGAACCGTAATGTATTGCTCCAAAAGTGTATAGAATTATTAGTTTAGGAAAAAGCTATCGCAAGGAAAACACGTATGAAAAAGAAACATTGCAATTTCTAAAGTTATGTGGTTAGTAGTGTTGCCAACCTGGTACCATTGCTCATTTTCTAGTATTTCAAAAATAATCACTGAACTAGAATATTTACGAAAAAATTTTATAACTTTTCTGTTTGGCTTTTCTATATGAATAAAAAAGGCTTTTTCGATGTGCTCTTCACTTTTTAGTTTCAACTTGTCTCTCATTGAAGAAATTTTTCAATCCAATTAAAAATTTTGTTTTCTGAAATAATTCCTGAAATATATACAATTACGGTTGTTTATTCTCCCTTCTCAAAAGCAGCAAAAAAGGTTCTATTAGTTTTTTTCCATATATCTCCAATCGACTAGAATTTTTAGTTTCATTAAAGCATTTTGTTACAAAAATACTAAACCGCATATTTCACAAAAAAACTTATAAAACCTTTCTTATAGGAATCGTTGAGATGAACATAACTGAATTCATGCATAGCACACAAAATTTAAAGAAATAAGTTCATTTTAGCGATATCTCCCGTACTATTAGAATTTTGAAATTTCAAGTATTGATATACGGCTGAAGAAACTGCTTATTTGTGTCTTTACACTCCGACTAAAAAATTGTTCTTCACCCAGTCGCATATTGGAGAGCACGTGCACTAAACATGATAATGTTATAGAACACTCTGTTGCTTAGATGGGCAGAGTATAGAGTATATAAATTTTTTTGTATAAATCATCAACAGACATGATCAAGATAATGAAAAATAATTTTCTCGGGTAGAGAAAGAGACAGACTGTGCACGTGTACTTATGTAAACGAAAGAATTACTATGCGGCGTGAAAATTTCTGCGAGTTCCATTCCCCAACAACGTGACAACACTGGATTAGATACTATCAGGTTTGTTCTGGTTCTACGAAATTCGGGGTCTAGGACGTCAGGATCGTACGCAGTTGATATAGAGCGTTCTGATTCATTGAGAATAATTTCGGACTGATGAATCCTTTGTACTGGTTTTGACTGCGAAATGAACCTAAACTGTTCGGAACCGTCCTGAATCGTTCTGCTCTCAAGGCTGAATTGTTCCCGTTGCTCATGCGCATTCATGTGAAATTTTTTTTGGGCCATTTGCTAGGATGTTTTTTAATTATTTGATTTGAATAATTGATGATTGAAGGTAGATAATATTTGAACTGACTATAAGGATACGCTACATAACAAAATGGATATGATCAATAGTATTTACTTGTCTTATATACAGGTGGCACAGTGGTCTCTTGCTCAAAAGCCTTCTGGTTTAAACAAGAGTCCGAGACTACTTTGGATTGGAGATTATTTGTTTGTACGCATCAAGTCTTACGCAGTTTCCAAACAGTTTCGGATGTTAAAACCAGAACAAACCTATCATTCCACACTGTCTTGTTTTGAAATGTTACAATGGGATATTCTATGCTAGATGCATAGAAACCATGGGGTTTTTACCGATTCGCTTTTGTTTTGTTAAAAACTTTCGAAGCGAGAAATGACATTGACTAATCTTCGGACACATGTTGATGGATGGAGATGGTGCGACAATTGAAATCTATCGCTCATATTATGTTCAGATCTTTAATTCAAGGATCATAATGTAAAAAAATCTTTCCCTTTTCCCTAAATTTGTCAAACAGTGTAATTTGTATTCTAGCACCTCTGTGCACCACCGGCTTCGATGGATTTCTGAGGAATATTCCACTGATTTCGGAAAGTTTCGTTTGCTGCACATAAACGCTATCCACGATCATGTCGAGACAATCAAGTTTAGCGGACAGTGTCGTACGGATCGATCTTATAAGGCGAAAGACATTTGAATAATAATTGAAGTTTCAGTTGAAGTGTTTTCTTATATTGATAGTGAAATAAAGTTGAGTTTTATTGTTCAGTGTAGCCAATTATTGGCAAACCCACGGAAAAAGTAACAATATCGTCGAATTCCCACCAAATTAATGAATCCCATACCACGATATCTGACAGGACCTTGATAATGAGATCTCCTTGGGTACTTTACTTGACCTTTTTAAGAGTAAATGATGGTGGAGTAACCAGGGCAGAATATTATATTACAAGCTTCTTAAATGCAATTGTTTATGACATTATCTAGACGAATAATCATGAAAGGCTAACTTTAAGTATGTAAATGAATGAGCAACAATTGACCAAAATTAATCTGATGTTTTGGTTTGAACTTTTTCTAATAAGATGCAGGGTTATTACATAGTCACATTAATTAGTTCACATGATTTCTAGTAGCATCTACAGTCTGTTTTTTTATGTTTGCTACATTAATTCCATGATTAATTTCATGATATTTTGTTGAAATATCATTTGCCTTGTATCGAGGAGACAGCAGCTGTATAAAAGTCAAGTCGGTGAATTTGAATATTTCAAGAGTTATATATCTGAAAAATTATCAAAATCTTTGAATCTGGTGTAGATTGTGACAGTCACTGAATAAAACCAAACTTCATAAATTGTTGGAAAATCTAGATTCACTTCATGCAGTCCTTTCAACTTGTAAATGAAATATCTTTCAAATCGAATATTTGATGTCATCAATATAATATTCAGCAGTATTGAGGGAATATTATTGATATTTTTCTAGACATTTTCGTTATGAAACTGAGAAGTTACGAAGATAATGCGATAATCGGTTCTGATTTCCTATCTCATTTTAAAAAATTACGCTCCAATTTTCTTTAGCATACATAAAATCATGTATACGTCCATAATGCTTTTACTAATGAACTTTTAGGACCCTTGTGATATGTCCATTTATCCTCACAGACAAATGGGCGAATCATTCATTCTAGAAAAGAAATAACTACTCCATTGATTTTTTACAAATACCTTGGATTAGACAAAAGTATTTGTCAGCTGGTATACCTACATCATGAATCACACAGATCGAAAATTATTGATTAACCATGTTGTTACAAAAATTTTCACATCATATCAGAATTGTATAACTTTTCTTAGTCGAATTTAAACAACCATGTTGGGATTATCAGAAAGTGATCCAAATAAATTCCTAAACACAAAACTCATTGATAAAGTGGAAATTTAATAAACTGATGGATGAGCCGTGGTATATCATCAAGAAAAATAGTAAAAACGAGTAAACATAGTTTGACTATAACTGGAAAAACTCCTCATTACATGTCAATGAAGCTGTATAGTAAATTAACTAATCGTATCAAGGATTTGAAGTGCATAAATTAATCTAAGAAAAATCATTTTTAATCGATTTAAAACCATATGGTGTTAGTGATCATTTAAACCAAACGGAATGTATGTATGTTATCTGTATACATACAAGCTGTAATTGTCGGCATATTTTGAAATGAAGATTATTATTATTTTCAATAGCTCATTTACTTTGACTAATTATTTAAATCAAATTTAGGGTTAATTATTAATAATATTGTTGAAAATTCAAGGATTCGTTGATTTGTAACACCATAAACATTTTTACCCAAACCTAACCTGATCAAAAATAATTCCTTACTTATCAATCACTGAAAGAATTTATTGCAAGATTTTCGCGTGATTTGCCATACAACATCTTCCTCATTTGGGAATATTAAAAATCTTATAATTTGCATCCATTTTATAAACTCCAATATTAGGTAGGACCCAAAGGTCAACCCGGTAATGAATTAATTAAACAACTTGTTAGCTCAGATAGAATTCTGTAATTGTAGACTATATCTTGTCTTACAGGTACTTGAACTAGTTACCTGTTCGAACTATAGGTAGAACCTAATATTGGCGAGTGTAAAATGATTGTCTCCACACTCTTGCTCGAGGGAGCTATTGTATAGCAAAACACATGTCGCGGTTTGTATAAAACTTTTGTAGGAAAAATCTTGGTAATACATTGTATCATTAATTGTTTACATGGATTTTCCTTTGGATCAGTTCAATCAAGATCCCTTTTATCTTTATCCCTTTGCCTACCTTAATCAGGGGGTCAAACTTGGGAGGGCGCCTCTGGAAGGCTATTTGAATAATAAGAGACTCACACACATCTCTCACATATAACAGACTTTCCAGTTTTCTTCACCCAACACTTCTTGAAATGAAGAAGCAGTTTTGAAGGTCATCTTCAGGTTAACGTTTTTAAATTCCGTCCAACCTATCAGTGTATCAAGGTCCCATTTTGAAACAGTCCAACATTGTTTTTATGGTCGAATCTTTTATAAACTATTTTCATGAAATTCAGGGATCCATAAAGATAATGAGTCACTCAGACCTACCGTGAAAGTGATAGGTTCACCAACTTATAAGCTGTCCAAATACTTGAGCAACCTACCGCAGCCATTTATAGGAAATACAAAGTCATTTATTAAGGACTCGGGACACTTCACCGAGAAGAGTAGAGATATGAAGTTAGGTCCTGGAGACGTACTATTCGCCATGGTCTCCTTATACACGATAGTTCTGATCAAGTACACGATACGGCTAATTAGCGAAGTATTCCCAGCAGATATAACCGCCCTCTGCTCATTGTTTATTTTCAACTTATTTCCAGTGGGAAGGGGTTTTTTACGAACCAACGGATGATACCTCAATGGGCAGTCCATGGAGTCCGACGGTGGCAAACTTTTCATGAAAAATTTCAAAAAAAGGGTCTTAGAGCAAGGCTGAGTTATGTTGATGACATGTTCTTGGTATGGCAAGATGAAGAGATACAAAACGATTTTTATCACATCTTAACTCTCTCGACCCATAAATCAAATTCACAATGGAACCAGAAACCCAAGGGACTTTAGCCTTCTTGGATGTTCTTGTGAACAGACGAGAAGATGGTACATTGGGTCACAGAGTGTATAGGAAACCAACACACAAAACTAACCAACAGCCACAACAAAAGAGAGGGGTAATTAAAAAGTTGGTTGAGAGAGCACAACGTTTTTTAAACCTGAGAGTCTTCCTAAGAAACCCGAATGTCTTCAAGGTAATGGGTACAGCAAAGGAGAATTCAAGCGACCTAGGAGGAAGAACGCCAAAGTAACCCCAGCTAGGCTGGTCAAAGGAAATGTTTCCTTTCCTATGTCAAAAATGTTACGTAACCGGATTGGGAGTCTAAGGTCAGATAAGGACCCCGGAGAACCCTTAGCAAATCCCGGGGCATACCGGAATCTTTGTAGCTGCGGGTCGATATACGTTGGAACCACGAAAAGAAGTCTCTCTGAACACAAAATTGTCGATTGGAAGAAATCAACATGTCAGCTGTAGCCGAACATGCTCTCAACAAAGAATGCAGTCATATAACTTCATTTGAGTAATACTCGATAAAACTCAAAATTACAATCCAATAGTATATAGAGAGGCAACAATAATTTGAAAATACAGTGATAATTCCAATAGAAGGGATTACATGATTACATTACATGATTACACACGAACAAGGTCATGTAATCCAATTAAGAGAAAGAAAGCCACGCCCACTAATAATAATATAAAATCAGAGACAAATACCAGCATTGTAACTAATACGTTCATAACAGCGGGAACAACAATTCGAGCACAGTGACAGAAACCACATCGCCTTTGATAATGTCTACCAAAGTAGTGTAGACGAAACGTCAGTCATGAAAACATGCAGACCACGGCCAAAAAACAGGAAAATAGCTTTCAATCAGTTAAGGTAGTTGGGAAAATTGTTAGTTTTGGTGCACGAGAAAAGTGTTTTTGTTAGATTCATATTAGAAGTTCCACTTTAACTTTCAATGGTTTGACAGGTTAATATTTCACTAAAGGAGGATTTAAGTTTTTTTGACCAGAAACACGTGGTTTGGACTGGTCTACAAGCAAATGAGATGAGTGAATTTGAGTCTCTCATGAGTAAAACAAGAGTTTCCAAGATGGACCGTGAAGACCAACACCCCAGACGTCCCAGCACAGCAATAACCGATGAAAACGTGGAAAAAAAGTGAAAGACATGTTTATAAACGATCACCTAATCCCAAGAAGTTGCCTATGATGTTGGCATGTCAATCGACTCATGTCATAATTTTTTTTTGTATGTTTTGGGTACAAAACGCGTAGCAGCAAAACTTATTCCAAAATTGTTGAATCTTCTTGACAAAAAAAAAATGTTAACAATGCCCCAGCATCCATATTTGCCAGACATGATTCCGTCTGACTTTTACCTATTTGCGAAAACAAATGAAGGGTCGTAGTTTTACAAACATTGATACCATTAAACGCGCATCGCTGAAAAAGCTGGAAACTATCCCAAACAACGAGTTTGAGGATTGGAAGAAGCGCTGGCACAAGTGCATAATATCTAATGGAGACTATGTTGAAGGCGACATTGACGAATGAATAAATAACTTTTTTCAAGAGAACGTAACCCTATATATTTTCTGCTTAGGAGAAAACTTCAGTTATAGTTTTTATTCTAAAATCATTCACTATTGAATTAACTGGTGATTTTCCACAGATCAGCTTCTCATTTCTTGCTACCTAAGAAATGGCAGGTCATTCAACAATTTGAATTGAAAAAAAAAAACAGTTGGCCTTCTATTATTGCACCAGTCAATAATCTCATAATATCAAATATTTCACTTGCATAAAATACTATTTGTACTTGTTCAAAATACTATTTTCCGAATTGATTTAAATTTATGTGCTTCATTCAGTAACTGAAATATATGAAAAGACAAAAAGCCTTAAAACCAAGCACATAATTTATGTTCAGATTAAAATCTGACCGCTTTTATTTGCTTCTTAGTTTGTTTTCAAGATGTAATGCAGATGGATGTTCATGATTTTCATACAACCTGATGAAACCAGATCTCAAAAGTGAAGCATTCCTTATACAACACCAGACATCACTGTTTTGGTCTGCCATTAGGTTTCATCAGTGGTGGTGGACTAAACAACAAATAATATGTTAGACCCCACATCCTCAATGAACAATTCTCAACAAAAATAATTTTCTTTCATGAAGATGCCATCTATGGTATTGAAAACTCAGAATCTTGCTCATTCAAGGTAAATAAGGCTTCCAATTATTATCAGAAAAGTCGTTTTCAGTCTAACAGTGCATTTATGGTCCAGTCCAGTAACTGATGGGATCAATAAAACGTCGAACCAGTGCTGTCTGGTTCATGAATGATTGACTTTTGGCTCTGGTTGAATCTAGTTGCCTTGCAGTGAAAGC
The DNA here is from genome assembly GCA_015342065.1 of Leptinotarsa undecemlineata. Taxonomy (NCBI): domain Eukaryota; kingdom Metazoa; phylum Arthropoda; class Insecta; order Coleoptera; family Chrysomelidae; genus Leptinotarsa; species Leptinotarsa undecemlineata. The sequence continues at coordinate 11,865 of WOGP01003489.1, forward strand.
TGTAGAGAAAGGCAGAAAACGATTTTTAATTTAAAAGACGAGGTTGTTGGCTTTGCAACATACCCTCGTAGGGACCCTTGTTTATCTAGGACATTCTAGGATGAGCAAGGTTTGAGCCATTGTCAATATTTTACAATTTATTCACGCAACCTGTTAAAAACATTGGAACTGTAGGACAGCTGGTTCTTGTTAGATTTGTTGCTGATTGTTATTATATAGTTGAAATTATTCTATATCAAAGACCATTGATGATGGATTTTTCAATATAAGCAGTACGTTTTAATACTGTCATGTTCATATTTGATTACGATCTCAAAAATGTCAAGATTCATATAGAAGCATCAGACATACAATGTCTTGTTTCTGATGTTTGAAAAAATTCTTGACAATAATTATAAATTTTCACAATATAGATTTCATTTTCAATATGCGTTTCAGTACGTAGTAGCATCCTCAGCTGTACTGGTACTCCACACTACTTTCCAATGCAATTTATACAAATTATCTACCTCAAATAATAGATATTACTGATTGGTGACTTAGTAGTTTTGAGAACAGGTAGCCAGCAGATAAATAACAAAAAAATTATTGTTACTTATGATTTGACTAGTTCCGGCAAATTTTTCATGAAAATAAATTGGAGAGTTGGTCATTGAAAGGTAAATTTGATTATCTACGTTTATAAATTTTCAGGAATTTGAGCAGGTTAACCTTTTGTCCTGTATGTAGTACGTCGCAGTTCACGTAGAAGTCATGGTTGTTTTCCAACAGATGGCATGTATAGGTTGCATTGGTTTTCTTTCATTCAAAACTTCTTGAGTGTTCAGACATTCTGGTTTTTAAATTTCTATATTTTATTCCAATATTAACATTTTGGTACGAGCCACATTTTAGCTTGTAAACACCTGATTTGTTGTGCTTGTCAATGTTGGATTTGTTGTTTTTTTATAAGTCTACCTAAGGTGTTATCAGTCTTCAATCAAATTTCCTTTTGAACGACCAACATGAAATTAATTTCTCAACACTGTTCAATTTATTTTCATGAAAATCAACTATAACTAGTCGAATCATAGGTAACAAAAATTTACCAGTTTTGTACCTACTGGATATCTGTTTACCAATTAGTAATCTCTATTAATTGAAGTCGATAATTTGTATAAATTGCATTTTGAAGTAGTGTGGAGTATCAGTCTAACTGAGGATGTTACTACGTAGTGAAACGCATGTTGGAAATAAAATCTATATTGTGAAAATTTATAATTATTGTCATGAATAGTGTTACTAACTTTCACGAAGCAACAGGTCAATTGTAATGACAAAAAAATTAAACAATTTTTGTTGATGTCCTGATTCTGAAAACATATTTTTGAACAAAATTGTGTTGAAATACAGAGATTGTGAAAATCTCTATACTATAGAGTTCATATATGAATTGTTTGAAGCACTTGATTGCCTATTATTCAAATAATGATAAAATTAGGGAAACAACAGTGAACAAAGAAGGTTGTGGTTCTTAATATTTACTCAAGTTACACTCTCAGATTCACTGATCACTTATTTGGTCGTGCAAAATGAAAAAAAAAAAAACAAAATGAAGTAACAGAGGATTGTTTTAGCAAGATACTTCAATCACAGCTGAAAAGGTTCATAGTTTCTTCAAGAATTATTCCACTGTATAACATAATTTAGGGTTGTGTTCATATTTCCTTGCCACTTGCTGATATTTGATGGTAGTCACACACTCCAGTCAGGTAAAAAAAGCATAGTTAGCAAAGATTAAGTATTTTATTGATTCAGTTGAATTCGGGGAACTCTTACAATAACATAACAATTTATGTTAAATATAAAAATATCACAGTGTATAACAATTAAATAATATATATTATATGTATATAGTATATGTACATATCACAATTTACCGGTAAATATCACTGTACATATCACAGATTTGATGTCGAAAATAAATGACTTGCAATATATGAAATTATTCACACCTCTGTGGAATTCATATAATACATTTCATGTATTTCTCTTTATATTATTCTACATGCCAAATTATTAAGTAATGTTACTTTTCTCTATAAAACTAAAATTCTAAAAGTAACTCAGATTAATGTAAACAAAATCGAAAAATCACATTACTTACAATGTACCTATAAGAGAAAAAACTATTCGACAATGATCACCTCAATAAATATAATAACACCAGTCATATTTATACGTGAGTTTTCATTTCATATCTATTATCATACTGAATGTTATTTCACGTTCTTTTGAGACCAAATGATCTATTAACGAATGGATGTATAGAAACAAGAAGTCTGTTCAAGATTGGTAAAAGCTTATTGATTGATGGATGAAGTGCTAATTATTTTGTTCAGTATGATGAACTATTTATCGATAAAACATAGACAAAAAATTGTACTGGGTAAGATGTGCGCTAAAAAAAATCTACAGTTCTTTACAATTTTTTATGAACATATCTGACCAAATGCAGCAGCTTGATATTGCATAAAATTACATTTTTTCTATTTCTGAACTTTGCAATTAATTGAAATACAATGGGTGAGTGAAGGCCAAATAATTAATGTTTGACTCTACTGCCATCAAAGGAAGTCCTGTTACTTGAATTAAAAAAACATACTTATTCTCACAATAGAAAAAAATGGTCATGAAGAAGTGAAGACTGATTTTTGAAAATTAATCGACGTGTTCAAAGCTTCTTCCCACATATCTTCCAAACAAAAATTCATTATTTTAGACTTTATCAGAGCGAATCAATATTTTTACTATCTTCAGCTATCACCGATGTTATATCTATGTGGGTTCTTTAATAATAAGTGGTATTGATGCTTTCATAACTTTATTCTATAATTTAAAATTACAATTCAACACTCAACTTGAATTACACTTTATAATTGTTGCACTATTTCACTTGTTCACTGTCACTTGTAGCCTCATCACTTGTCTGAACTTCAACCTAATCCACTTTTTGACAATAAAGAAATCGGTTCCTATATATTTTTTGTTTCGAAAAGCGTTGAAAGCATTTCATCCAATACATCTTTTGATTTTATATTTCATCAATTTCTCAAAGCTTTCTTTACACTCTTGAAAGGTTGTCAAATTATTGGAAACCTATTTTATACGAATTGAAGGGGTTATATTTTTAGGAGTGATTAATTTTTTGGGAAAGAAAGTTTTTGGCTTTCTACTACTCCATCTTGATACAAAAAAAGGATAAGG
>WOGP01003490.1:0-12459 GCA_015342065.1 Leptinotarsa undecemlineata
CAGTAATCAAGAACGTAAAATAATTTTGAAAGTGTTCAATTATTTTCAAAGCGGTAAATTTGAGTCTGATAGGTTTTCAAATGAAAAAAATGAAATATCTATCGCTACAGGTGACAGTAAATAAATTTAAAAAATAACTCTTTCAACACAAATCTCTAGTTTTTTATTAGATATTTCAATAAGAACCATTGAAAGAATGCCTAAAGAAGGGGACGTGGTGGTGAGGTTTTTCCGGGTTTTCCTGCAGCTAAAAAAGCAAATGCGCCGATGGAATCAATGAAGTCGCCCCGGAGCGCTAATCAATTTTTATTGTTGTTTTATTATTTCACGAATATTGTGAAAATCTTTAACAATTGTAACATATTAATTTTATCTATTTCTGCTAATAACGGAGAAGTGATATTTTCCACCCCAAGAAAGAAGCGGCTTAGAAGAGCATCAGTAACTGATATTCCCGAGTATGAGTATTCCAATATTAGACGGATTATTTACGACTTTCATAAGAAAGAAGGGTGTCGTATTATGGTAAAAAGCTCAAACACAAAAGTAATGACGTTTTGGGAATTGTGGCTTCCGAAAGATCGTTTCGTAGAAGTTTCAAGGTAATAGGATTCAAATGGAAAAATACTGAAAGTAATAAAAAAAAATTAAGAGAGAAAATGGACATTAGAGAATTCAGAATCAAGTATTTACAAAAAATCAATTATTTTCGTAGCCAACAGCGACCAATTGTCTTTCTTGATGAAACATACCTTTATAGTAGACGTACATCTTCCAATAATTGGACGGATGAATCAACCAAAGAGGTTTTTATAAACGTTGCGACGAGGCCAAGACTCAGTTTTGTCCATGCAAGAGGTGACATGGGCTTCATACCTAACTGTCGGCTCATATTCAAATTCATCAGGGGATTATCATCTGAAAATTAGGGTAATTGATTACAAAAAAAGTTAATCCCAAATTCACCTGTGAATTCGGTAGTTGTGATGGATAATGCTCCATACTATAATAGTCGAACTAATCCAGCCTCCAACACAAATTCTAAGCTGATATGGTGAAATGGCTCACTAAAAATGCATCATGTTGATCCCTAACATGTTCAAACCCGAATTATTGATCAAGGTGGATAAAAAGCATCATATTAGATACAAATTTGATAAGGTTCTGCTTGAACTCGGACATAACCATCCAGATTTGAATCCCATTGAACCCATCTGGGCTACTGTCAAAAACAACGTGTCCCAAGAAAATGTAATATTCAAGTTGGAAGATGCGAGAAAACTGGCGGAGCACGAGTTTGATCAAATCACTTTCGAGGAATGGCAAAAGCTTTGCTGACGTGTAGTAGATATGGAACGGAAATATTGGGAAAATGAAACATTCACAGACGTTCAAACAAAGGTAACTCCAGTGAATATAAATTTAAATGACGATAGCAGCCCAAGCAGCAGCAGTGAAGATGAAGAAGATTTATATTCAGATAGTGACTGATTAAAGTTTGGTTTTTGGATAAGTGTATTATTATATAATATTTTAATGAATTGTACTACTACCTATAACACTAATTAAAATATGAAAAGAAATTCAAATAAGTCATGTTCCATTTGCTACCCTAATTAAAACTAATCATATGTACGACACTGACCGGCAAGGGGCTTATCGTAATCCAATAGTAATTTAGTTGGGAGAGTCTATACCTGAGCGATCGCTCGCCATCAGCCGTTGACTCGTACTCATCATCATATGTTTATCATTAAGAATATCAGAAAAAATAGGTAACGCCCTAAACCCATTTCCCTGGAATATCATTCGATTGTTTGAAATGTTTTGAAGTTTATGTAGGCTGCCTTGCAGTGAAAGCGGCAGTGAAAGACAGGAAGGATTTCGTTCGACGTCCGAAGTTGAAGCTTGGCTATCTACCTGACCGCCTTGGGAAGTCTCGTTTATATTTGGTATTCGAGGATTGAATTTTCCGTCGATCTCAAGGGGGTGACCCACAGTTTCTTCGAAAAATGCAACATACTGCATCTTATTGGGATCGTTTATTTTTTGAAATGTCCAGGTTGGCATGAAACTTATGTCCAATTCAACTTTTGAATGAGTTTGACATTTGTAACCTGCAGTGAGAGCATAAAAAGTGATCAACTTTTGTATAAACATCCCTGAACTTAAGAAGTTCGATGGATTAATCGTTTTCAAAGATTCAAACACTGATCGCTTAACAATATTTCGGCTGTGTTAGATTACATTCTGTCTGTTTAAAAAAATCTGTTTTTCCATTAACCAGTTATCGCACCCCTACGAACGACAACCCTCAGAAGTCGAAACTTGTGCCAGCTAAGGATTAATGAGGTCTTACCTTTTAACGTGTGATTCCTAACACGGGTTGGACGATAGCAAGTGAAGATCGATCATTCAGACAAGGGCTTGAACCACCGATCAACACGGCAGACAATTAGAGTGAGTGAACAAAGCATCCACGCCGAACCGCTTGGCTACCGACCGACATTTGTGAGTACCTTTAAGGGATTTTTTAAAAACATGTTTTCTAGACAAAATTTCCACGTTCGCCCTCAATAAATCTCAAACTGCCTCAAGATTCCTTCATATTTAGAAGATAACGTATCATATCTATCTGCGACTACAATGCACTCTACCGGAAAAACGAAAGCAGAGATGAGAAAACAAAACCGCTCCCAAGTGACCTCATAATATCAGAACTAGGCCAGTTATTACACGAACTTAATAATAAAAAGTAACAATCGAAACTTCCTGAATACTTAGCTCGATTTGAAATATTTTTTCTTGATGTCGGTATAAAAATGGGGAAGTAGAAAGCCAAAACTTTTTTTCCCAAAAGTATACCTCTTTTAATTTGAGTATTGATATTCTACTTGTCTAAAACAAATACTGCTCACACACAAGAACTGCAACACTCTTCACGACGCGTATTTCACCAACCAAGACGGTGTCATTAGGAGATGAATGAGGTACTCAATATTCAACTAGTTTCGTTCCAGACTCATATTGCATATTTGCCAATGTTCATTTACATCAAAATGTATGAAACGTAACATATATGGTTATATTGATAATTTATTTGTTTTTGTCGAAATAAACTCACTATTGAGAAAATTTAACGAAAATGTGGTACTTGCAGTAAACATTTTTATTCTTAGACAACTGACTGAAAAAGTTTCTAATCTAGATGATTACTTATCTTATCGGTTTTGAAGGGAAATAAATAATTAAGTAATTGAGCGTTTTGAATTAGTTCTTCAATAAAATTTCTTTCCAAAATGATGAGTTAGTTCGGAAAAAATTGAGAAGTGTATAAATTGTAACACTGAATAGCCTTTATAATTTTATAATTTATTGAAAATAGTTAAAATTGTAAAGTGACACATTGGCAAACCACCTTTTATAAGAAGGACACGAGTTCAATCATGAATACGACGTGTAACATTTAGAAGAGACAAGTTTGAAACTCAATGTTCTAGAATGCTTAGAAATCAATAGATTCAAGAATTCGGGTAATTACTGAATTATCAATTAGAACTGAATAATTCCCCATTACTTAATATTTTTTCAAATGTAGAAACTGGGACATAAGCTCAGGTAATTTTATTCATTACAAACCCAGGTACTTGAAATATGGGTATGTAGTATATGTAGAATATACACGAATAAACACGTGTTTCGTTTTTGTAAAACTCTTTAGTGAAAATCTAACAATGAAGTGTGTTTTGAATACGTTATGAATCATTCATTTGCAACATTATTTTCCACATAACTTAATATAAAAAAAAAATATGATTATATATATGCGATCAAGTTGAGGTATATCGGTAACTGAAATTGAGGCTGACGTTAAAACCTTTTTATTGAATAGTATGCGGATGATATCAAGTTGTTTATCCGAGACCCTCGATACTCGATCTGTTTATATAATAAATGTAATCGGTTAACGGAATTGATCCGTTTGCTTCCAATAATTCATTCGCAGAATTATCAAAGCAATGTTTAAAGATTCATATCAGGTTACAATTTTCCATCCATATCATGTTATAAAATGAGAATATACACGTAATTTGCTTGGGGCTCAATTGAGAGGCACTGTGCTTTTTTAGCAGAATTATTGACTGTGAGTAACAGTATTTGTGCCCTAACAGAATTACATTACCTATTTGTTAGAAAAAAAGCTTTTCGGCTTTTATTTCTCCATCTTTATAAAAAGCAATTGTGAAAAACTTCGTAATGATGAAACATGAAAACAATTTGTTTTCAAAATAAACTATTCACAAAAATATGTAGATAATGCATAGAAGCTAGTTCCAGATATCAACTGGAACCCTACTCTAAATACACTTACACCTCTTTCTAGGTAATCATAATTTGAGGATGATTGATGATGATTTGAGGATAGGCCTTAGGTATATAAAAAATGATTAGATGTTTCAGGTAACTATAATCACAGAAGTTTCTGAGTAGGTATCTCTCATTTATGATTACGTGAGATACATAAAAATTGGAGTATATAACAGAATTACCTCTCAGTATGTCATTCACTACAAAAACTAACTGTCCTAGCGAAACACGTCGTGATATATTAAAAAAAATAAAGTTTGTGAAGATCAAATCGTAAGGTGTTGTTTATGAAAATATTAGTTTTCCTTCTATTTTATTCAGTGGAGTTGCATTATATGAAATATTTGAATTATGCAAGAACAATAACGACCAAAACGTCACCCATTGATATAATATATACATTGCCTGACTAACTGCGCATGAAAAACTCCAACGTCATCAAAACATTTAGTCATGATATTTGTAATCTACAGTTTTTCATTAGGTTATTTCAAAAGTGTTTCAATGTCATGTTTCTGTAGCTCCATATCTCAATAAATATGTATTCTACTGTGTCATTGTATATACTGATCGATAGAGAATTTTGTACTATATACATTGATTCCAAATTTTAATTTTTTGCCCCTTTCCAGCTCATTACTGTAAGTTGTCGTTAAGCTATTTTTGGCAAATTTTTATCTACGAAATCAAATTGTACCAAGGCGCTGCCGAAAAAGCCCGAAAAATTGATCATACATTTGGCTAGTGTTAATGAACGTAGGTACTGTTCGACGATGGTTTGCAAAATTTTGTTCTTGGGATTTTAGCCTGGAAGTGGTCGACCTACAGCAATCCAGGACGCGGATTTGAGCACCTTGGTGGTTTCGCATTCCGTTTGGCTTTGCTTTTGCGCAACCAAAATGATCCTGTTTTTCAAACGGATCGTCACGTGTGATGAGACATGAATTTTCTACGACAACAGGTGATGTTCAGGATAGTGGTTAGACACTGATGAGCCATTCAGGCACTCACTAACAGAAAAACCCAAAAAAAAAACTTGGTTACTGTAGGATGGTCAGCGGCTGGTGTGATTCACTATAACTTTCTGCAACTGGGCCAACCCAAAACAGTAGAGTCCTAGTGAGATGAAATCGACGAAATGTATAAAAAATTGCGTCAGCAGTAGCTGGCACTGTTCAACAGAATAGGTTTAATCCTGCATCACGACAACGCCCGTCCGCACGTTTCACAAATCATCGTTCGAAAATTAAACGAATTGACCGTCGAAGTTCTGCCTCACCCACCATACTCCCCAGATCTATCGACTAGCATTTTTTCAAGCACTTCGATAACTTTCTAACCGGTTGAATTTTCGCCAAACAAGAATGGGCCAAATCGGCCTTTGTCGATTTCATCGAATCTTAAGCTCCCAATTTACATGCTGATGGAATAAATCGACTTTTGTTACGTTGACAAAAGTGCACTGATTCAAATGGCAATCATTTCGATTGAATTGAAAATGTTTTCACTGAGATATTATAGTTCAAAGTAGACTAATAACAACGGACAAACCTCTTGAAACAACCTATAGTTTCTCACAACAAATAAAACGGATCATATCGTTTATCTTAAAAACATTTCTGCCTTTCTTGATATTAGAGTACTTTCGAAATTCTCCTATCTCTTGGTTTCGAAATATATACTGGGGATTCGGGTAGTTATTCGGTGAGAGTCCCTGTTAAAATAACAGGGGAAAAAACTGCAGTAATAGAGTATCTGTAGATTATTGGGAAGTGAACTAAAGAGAGGAGGTAGGTATTTCTTATAGGCTCATTTGTTAAGAGATTGTTATCATTAGGTTCATATGTCGGAAATGGCCGATACTTGAAGAACACTTTACCGTGAGATTTGCACTACACAGAACGCAAAACAACGTGAATTTCAGGTGTGTTCAATACAAAACATTTGAATGGAAAAAGAAAGAAATATAATTCCTGAAACTTGGCATATTTGTAACTGAGTGTATAAAACGATATTCAAAAATGTATAAGTATCTCAATGCCAATTAAATTTTTTTTCAGAAGTTTATATTATACAGTACTTTTTGATACAAATCAAAGTTTCCACAACTTTATATTATTCATATATAATTTCCTTTTTCAACTTTATCAAATAGACGGATTTCTTGAATATGAGACGTAATTAATGGATTTGATAAAAGAGTTGATAACTTGAAAGCAGGTACCAAAATTACACGTTTTTCTAAAAGAATTTTCTGCAGAAATTTGATTAGTGGAGGAGACCTTATTGAACACAATAATAAAGAATCATTCATTATTTACCATTAGCGAATTCTATTTTGAACTGAACAAATACATAAATTAAAAAATTCATTTTTATGACTGTGAACATACAAGAGAATGTTGTCAGCTTATTCGAAACAAGCAACAAAATGATTTGTTTTCTAGATTCAATTCAAGTTTTCGATGATTGACGAAACTATCAACTACCTTAACCTCCTTGTTATAATTCGAACTCACTTTACATGTATTTCTTCATTTGAAAAAAGTATTTTTTTTTATTAACACGCGCCTGCTGCCTCATGTGTAACCCTCCTTTGCGCGCCTGCTGCCCTAGGCTTGGTAGCTGATTTTCAGGCTCCCTCTCCGGAATCGGAAAATATCAATGGTCATTTTTCTAAACAATATACGGCTGATTGATCCCCAAGTTTAGATAAAATAAATATAGTTTGAAAAGACTAGAAAACACGCTTTTATAGCGTACAAAACTAAAAAATTAAAAATAAATATAGTTTAAAGAACCAAAAAACACGCTTTAAAAGAACATCGAACTAAAAAGTTAAAAATATATTTTTTAACTAAGCTTAAAACAATAACGGACGAAAAATACTAGTATTATTGTGAAAAAAGCGTGGGCGCTTTGTGCCATATTTTTTATATATCAATTGCCTGTCGCTTTCTTCACAATAATACTAATATTTTTTGTACATTATCGTTTTAAGATTATTTCAAAAAATATTTTCAACTTTTCAGTTCGATGTTCTCCAAAAGCGTGTTTTTTAGTTTTTTAAACTATATTTATTTCTGTCTTTACTTCTTTCTGAGGTCACATATTTTTGTGTTATCCCACATTTGATCACCTAAAATTTATTCTGTTTTATAATCATTATATATAATCTTTGAATTTTACTGTTTGACATTTTTCACGATGTATATTTTTTTTGTTTTTGTCTCTTCATTTGTTTTGGTACATTGACAAAGTTTGACCAAGATTTTTCCATAAAATTTTATGACATATTCAAAAAAATTCACACATAGCTTCTTTCGTGGTTCTTCTCTTCAATTAGACGTTATAATTCCATGAATTCATATTTTCATGCACTCTGCATTTGCATGGTCTTTAGTAATCGTCAGCAAAAAACCAGGTTTTGGATGGTCTCTTTTAATGGACTTTCAAAATCAGTAGGTGTTGTGTAGCAATGAACAATCTTTAGAAAACATTATTCTTATTTTTTTTGAAATAGAAATGATTAACTTCGGAAATTACTTGTTCCTCTTTAATTTGTTTTCCAAATATTTCTAATGAGAAATAAATAGAATATTACGTACAAAGTACACGAGCGAAAAATTGCAAGCGCGAGTTGTTAGCCGAGTACGATAATTCGCGAGTGTACGTAATTGGCCTTATCCTCGATGTGCGTACTATACTTTTTCTACGACGGTTGCTAAATCTTCGAAATAAACGGGAACAACGATTCGGAAACCGAAGTTATGATTTTTTTCTCTCTCAAACTCATAAAATTTTGGAAATTATACTCAAATTTATCTCTTAATTTTGCTGGCAGCAAATCATTCATCGCAATATTTGCTTGCTCGGTAATATCTGGTGGAGTAGCACGAATTTCTTGATAGTTATCATTTATTTTGAATTTTTACGAGATACTGAATGACAGCTTATAATTAAAACAAGTAGTTGTTGATTCATGTATATAACTAGATTCAGTACCAACCCACAAACTATTGAACAATAAATTTACTGAAAATATGATATTTATTTCGATTTTTCAGAGAAATTGGAGAGAAAATTCACTGATTTTGGCATTTGGACAATTGAATGTAGTCATGAGATCATATTCATCAGAGTAAATGTTACATATCTCATGATTTTCAAAAATTTCTTACGGAAGTGGCCGCCATTAATTTAGAATAATCATGTGAGCCATTATCTACCTGATGAAAAACAAGTAATGATTAGTTTAAAATGGAGGGAGTAGAAAAACATATATCATTCATGGTAAAGTTACAAGAAAAAGCAACGAGAGTATTGAGTCAAAATTTTAATTGAAATAAACACCAGCACTCACCACTCCGTTTCAATTCGTTATCAGTTGTAGTCTGTACAGTTGGAAGGATTCACTGAAATTTTTGAATGCCCATTCACGGTATTATATTCCTCAATTTATTTTTCATTTATTATGTTGTCCGACTGATGCAATTCCCTTCGTGAGTGTTTATTACACAAATTATGCAAAAAAAAGTTTTTTATGTATTTGTATTATGTTTGAAATTTTACTATTCTTCATATTCTATTAGAGAAGAAAAAATCGAAATATTTTCATTAACATATCCTTAAAATTAGTTTAGCTACAACGTGAAACCGCCTGAAATTACTCCAATAATTAAAATTTTAACGTGGTTCTGATAACTATATAAATTGTACTTCGAGAAAAAATATTATTTGTCAAAATATATTTTAAATGAAATCATTCGTATTTTCACCATCCCCCTGTATTTTTTCTGATTTCAATTAGTTTTTCCTCGTTATTTCTGATGAATCATAATATTAATGAAGTTCCTTTTTGACTTAAACTTTCGGGTTTCAAAAATTTTGCATTTTGGTTGAATGACAATGTCTTCAATTAACCAATGACTTGAAATTACAATAAAAAATCTTAGATTGTAAGAGCCATTTTTAAGATATTCAGTAGATATTTGAAAAATTTTAGATATTTGAAAAATTTATTCCGTTGACATTTCGCAGCAGTTCGATTTATAAATAGGTACGTTATTAGTTGCATTTACATCCTTCTTTGAATACTGTCTAGGTTTCAATTATAAAAAGCTGGAAGCATGAGGCAAATCCAATAACTATTGATTACGTAGTATCTCTCCATATTTCAACATTCAATCTAGATGAAATTACGTTGACCATACCTCAATCTCAAACGAAAATGAGATAGTCAATATAAAAATATATACGATTAAGGTTCTCCGAAAAATTGAAAAATGATAATTTTAATATGATTTTTAGATACTTCATGTAGCTAAAATATAAAAACAAATTCGTATATTGTTTTTTCCAATGATTTTATTGGATGAACTACTACTAGGTTTTGGTAATCCTGTATCACATCGTTTTTTGCGTTCATACGTTCATAAGGTTTGTGTTTTACTATTTTACAGTTGAGAAAGGAATTTCGGTCAAATCTGATGTTGTTTGTAATAGTTTTCGTCGAAACCAAACTTGAGATGTAGATTCTTATATACATTGAAACATACTCTCTGTGTTTCAATATTTAAATTCATCCGAATCTTATTAACTTTTTCATATTGTTCACCATCGCTATTGGAATCAGTACACTGTAAAAAGTCTGCGTTATTATCACACTCGTTATTACCATTAGCACTTGTCCAAGGTCGCCACATTTAAAACAGATAACAAAAATTTTGAGTATTTATAACTGCACCAAAATTGAGTTTAAATACTCAAATCACGATCAGTTCCTGAACTGAACATTGATGGCACGACGGCGATAACCATCCCCGCAATCCCCGATTTCTATTCGTTACCGTAACATGACTTCAAATTTAATTTTGTGACTCTTCAGCCAATCATTAAACTTGATTAGTAAAAATTATCCAATACGAAACGCCAATTCTACAGTCCACTTGGACTAGTTCGCAGCCGATTCATTTCTAGGTGACGGTTTTTTGGCCTTTGACAGTGCCGCCAATTTTAAGTGTGCACAATATCGTTTAATTCGACTATACATGTACGGTATTTTAAAATTTGAAATTTTTAAAATGTCAAGTACTGAGACGGCTGACGAAACTGCTGATTTCTGTCCCTACACACCAGCTTAAAAAAATTCCTATACCCAGCGGCATATTACTAAAAAAATTTAAAAATGAAATGAAAAAAAAATATTTCGTTCGTTCCTTAGTGCGACTTTGTTCAAGCAGCCTCGTCTGGAAGATCACGTGAACCACGCATGATAATATTTTGGAGCACTCTGTTTCTTGGTTAGACAGAGTATAGATATATTTTTTCAGTGTTCTGATTAAAATTATAGTCAGAGATGCTATTTTGGCATAATTTGAAATGAATTTTAATCAATTTTGCAGAATGAACTTAATATATATTCATTATTTCATTATGTAACTTCATGTGTTTACAACAATATATTTTTAAATTTTACTCAAAATAATGTGCAGGAAAATCTTTGATTCAGTATGGAATTTACATCCGAATTCAATAACTTTTTGCAATCACCAGAAATACAATACTCTTCTCAACGCGCGTTGTTTCACCAACCAAGTTAGCGTCTTCAGGAGGTAACGAAAACTCATCTCCAGTTTTACCATTATTATGAAATTTGGAATTCTTATAAAGATGCTTCATATAGAGTAGATATAAACAGAACATACAAAAATATATTGCAACATATGTAATATCTTGCAATATGTTTATTGAATATCTAAAATTTCAAATATCTCATTCAGCATCATTAACGTTAACAGAAAAAGTGAAAATAGTTTAAATTCTTTGAGATGGTTATAAAACAAAGCGTAACGCCACGTAGCGAAAAAAATGATTTCACTATTAACAGAATTAGAAAACATTCCAAAGTAACAGGTTCATCAGAACAAAATTATAGTAAAGATCATACAAAACAATTTATCTTCAGAAAAAAAAAATGTAACTTGAAGTATTTCAGGCAGTTATCGTAAACTTCAGAAGGTTCATGCAAAAAATTTACGAATACAGCTACCATTACCAAAATAATAAATAAATACTGTGCTTATGCTGACAGTTCATTTGTATATTTCAAGAGAGAGTATTTATTGGAAATGTAGGGTGAAATAGAAAATACTTTATTTTCATCGATATATTATGTTTTGATATAAATCTACTTTTACAACAAATAATGCCAATTTTTGTGTGCCACACTTTTAACAATTCTTAGCCCGAGTGATATAGTTTGGGTCACAAGCTCCTTCATTTGGAACTTCTGTCCAAGGTCACCAAAAATTATGATCCATTCGATTTGAAATGAGCTCTGGAAACTTTTTGACAGATTTCAAAAGGGGCTCGAAAAAATTTTGAAAGATATAAACAATTTAGTAAAGAAAATGGAAGTTTAGTTTTTTGCAAATATCTCGGAAAATATCCGAAATTTGAAAAAAAATCCTTGAAAATCAGGTAATTTCCTAAAAAAATGCTTACCTCCCGGAACCTTATCACCAATATTTATAATTTTAATTTAGAGGCGAAAATAGCGCTAAAAGCGGGCGATGCGCGTCCCGCACGCGCTGACTGATACGGACCTTTGAAAAATAAAGATTATTTTAACCCATTAAATATCATCATTGACAAAAAAATCACTTACCTTATAGACACTTATGTCAACGAAAATCCATGAGAAATTTTTTTTCCCGGCCTCACAATCATTGCAGAATCTACAAACTTAATTACAATGATTGTGAGACCTCATTCATTGGAAGGACTTGTAGACCTTTGAAAGTTCGAATAAATGACCACCTGAATAAACCAGACAAATCAGCTTTTGGCCAACATATCAAATTTAATAAACACAATTTCAGCCCCAATCGTAATTCACAAATTCTAAAAGAAGTCAATTCAAAAAATGAGACAAAGAAGTACACAATAACCCCCTTTGTCTGAATACGCAAGTACAATTAAATAGATCATATATTCATTTACATAGATGATTTAATTAATCATTTCAAAAATCAACATTTCTCAAAATCCCAATTGAATGTTTCTGTGCTCACTTTGGAAAACTTTACG
>WOGP01003492.1:0-15108 GCA_015342065.1 Leptinotarsa undecemlineata
ACAATGACTAAATATCTCAATTGGAATTATTTTTGCATTAAACTCAATTTTTGCTCAGTGGATAGTTTTGTTTCAGTTAATAAAAGTTATTTTATAACAACTGACGTTTCATTTTCATCTTGTACAAAATCTTTTTTAGTGTGAAATGGGTTTGATCACATTTATTAAAAAGGAACTAAGCGACAAAAGTATCAGAATTAATTGAAAAGTCGTTCTTTGAGACCCTTTCCTTCATAAATTATGTAAATTGAATTATTCTCATCGATTATCAATAAATATTGTCATTTGAAGGTAATTAGGTGAGTGTCTGCAATGTTGCAACTTAAGACTACGTTTTCTCGAAACTACGCAGATGTCGCTTGGTGCCCTTCTGATAAGCATGACCCAATTGTTTTCTGGACAGTTTTATATTGCATGTATTAATTCATATTTATGATAAGTCAAATTTGGAATGGCGTGAAATGAATGTATTAGAAATACTTTTCCCATATCAGAAAAAATGTCTCTTGAGAAACAGTAAATATATTGAAAATAAATTATATGTTTTAGGAGAGATTAGTTTCTGGAAAAAAAACTTTTTGACTTTTCACTCTTTAATTGATATATAAAAGAGGTGAACTTCTGAAGAAAATGAGAAAAATATTAAGTAAATAAAGACTTACAGAAATTTCTTTTAGTTGCACACTGTACGAAAATGCATCGGAAACAACTAATTTCAATTTTAAGGGATACATGTTTAGAAGAGATTAATTTTTGGGAGAGAAAGGTTTGGGCTTTCTATTTCTCTATCTCTGTACAAAAAATGTGAGAATCTTCCAATGAAAGAAAGGAGGCAATAAATTCCAAAAAGTAACTCTATACAAAGATGTGTAGATCATGTGAAGAAGTAATTTTCAGACATAAACTGGAAAAAAGCTATCTCGAACCAGTTACTTTTATGTTAACATTGAATTACCCGAAAGGAAAATGCTTTGGAAACAATGGGTGTATTTGAAATTTCATAATGAACGGATGAATATTGTTATGGAAATGTCTCAATTGATGTAAGAATTTTATAAATAAAGGTGTACCCGATTCCTTCCATTTTACACTACAAAGGTACCCAACTAATTTTTTCTGGCACTGGCACTGACTGAAAAAAATCCACTGTTATATCTCAAATTCGAATCTATAAAAACATTAAAACACAACGAACGTATTCAACTAATTTCATTCAAATCCCAGTTGAATTACAAATCACTCTCAAAATATACCATCCAGATGACAGTTTTTTATTCAGATTTCTTGTTTTCCTCAAAGCTGAGATTTTTATCTAAAAATGACCCTAAGAATTGAAATACTTATATACATTTTTTGATTTTGTTAACCCTCCTCTAGTTTGAAAAGAATCAACAATGTATTTAATACACTGATCGTATTTACTCCTCTTTGCAACCTAACTTGTATTTATTTTAATTATGCTAAATTAAATAAAGTAACAAAATGCGATTCAGCAATATTTTTTTACATGGAATTTGAATTTAAAAAATTGTTTACATGAAAATAAAAACAGTATTTAGATTCAACACATAAAATGATACTTTCTTTCATTTTATTGCATGTTTGAGAAAAGGAAACCATTAAAAAATTATTAATTTCAGGAAAGTACCGGCAACAAGGAAGAAACTATGTTGTAGAAGATGGGGATATAATATTTTTCAAATTCAATGCTGGTGCAGGTTTACAAGCCAAGAAGAAATGATTGTCAATGTGTATTACTGTTTGCATCATGGTTTATTTATATATCAACATGATCTTTTTTTATGCAAGCATAAACTGCTGACTTCTGTCATAACAATTTTGATTATTTTATATTGAAAATATTCAATAAAATTCATGATTTTGTATATGCAATTAATGTATTTTTTTCAAATGTGAAGTATTTCTTGCATATTTCATATAGTGTTTCACATATTTATGGTTGTGAATAAAATAATCTGTCATTCTGATATTAACGTTATTACTGTTATTTCATTCAGTCTTTGGTTTCGATTTACTTTTTTTTTGAATCAATGAAAGGTATGCTCTGTATATATAATTTTCAGCTGTTTGAATAATCTGGCTTTTATCCAGTTATAAAAATCAATTTCTTCAACTAGACTCTCTTCTAACTTTCTTCTTACAGTCATTGATATTTTTGGTTTCCCATACTTTGGAATATCTAAAAGAAGACTTTGATTAAATAGATAAATTGAACATTACCTTTTGCTCAATCCATACTCAACAGATCATTCTCATAAACTTTTGTTGCTCCTTTGAAGAAGTATGGTATTTTGTTTTCCAATATATTTAATGTTGTATTCATTTCTTCCAAAACTCCTACAACAGGAAAATACCTGACTACATTATTTTTTGCTAACTGTAGAGCCCAAGTGCTGTTAAGTACCCTTGAAAAGAAAATTATTTAATTTAAGACAGGTAATATATGAAATTTATAAAATCGATATAAAGCTGACACAAAAAAACGTCAAAAACTATATTACAGAACATCTGGGAGTGATTACTACGTCCTCCAAACATCTCAGAATATATTCGGAATTATATATTCATTGGTTTCAGATATTTCTTTAATGTCTGATGACCCCTTAGATGGAAGTAAATGTTTTATTTCAGTGTGGTGTGTTAGTGTAGTCTATTAGTCTATTACAATACTATATCTTTTGATTGTGTTTTGTTTGTATCAAATCAAATTTATCCGTTTCCTATGACAGTTGGTTCAAAATAGATTGCTCCAAATTCTAATGGACATTTGTTTGAAGGTGGTTGACATTGTACACATATTGATATTGTACACATATCCTCACATAATTTGTGGATAACCTTTTTATGGTTAGAATAAACCTGGGATGTCCTTGACATGTGTCCATTGACACACTTATCAACTGATTCACAATGATTCTAAGGTATTAACTTCAAGCCATTTTTTTATTGGGCCATTATATGCTACATAACGGTGTTCAATGATTGAAAAAATAAATTTACATCTCCTGAAGAGATGGAAGGCAGCTCAGAAGATTGCCGATATATTCTGGCAACGTTGGTCACGTGAGAATGTGCCACTACTAATCAAAAGAAGCAAACGGCACAACGAACAGAATTCTATCAAAATAGATGACATTGTTATAATCTAATATATGAACCTAACGCACCTCGGAACTGTTGGCTCAAAAAAGAAATATTTCATCTTCATCCAGCAAAGGGTGGAAAAATATACGTGTTGTTGACGTTACGACAACCAAGAAAATAATTTTCCGAAAACCAGTCTCCAGGTTATGTGTGTTGCCAGTACAGTACAATACATTCAAAAAATCAATCAAAACATTCATTATGTTCAATACCGAACTTCTCGATTTATTCAGCTAAACAGGAACGATGTTCAACAAGCTCGTCATCATTTCCAATGTTCAATTCTGTAAATTAATTAATCGAAATGTGTGTATATATATATTGATATAAGACACTTAATGACATATAATTGAATAATGGTAGACGGTATATGGAAAGCACAACACAAGTACTTTAGTTACTTAGGTGCATCCATCCTCACACTGAGAGTAATAAAACTATATAATAAACTCTAAATAAATCTTGACATGACTAGAAGGAAAGATTAGTAATTGTTGATTGGACAATTACTGTAGGGGAGAATGTTGGAGTTTACGTAGTTTATTCAATTCAAGTGTTTCACATTCTGTATAACTATATTTGATGTTTTGTTAAATTTTGATGTTATGTTTAAGGTACCTGTGACGTTGGAAAAATAGATAGGTCGAATATATTTACTTTTCATGAATTTTATAGTTGATTTGATACCAAGGTGAGACAGGCTGTGCAATTTTTGAATATTTTTTTTCTTAAAATTTTTGGAATATATGGTATAATATGATGAGTAGAAACATCACAATAGATCCTACTGCCACTTCCAGGCATTTGCATATTTTTTTTAGTCTGAGAGATGTTTTTCCTAACAAAATCTTCTGAACTTCATCATCTTGTTCCTGTTCTTCTTTCCATTTGCTAAAGTCCATCAAATTTTGTAGAGTTATGTTAAAAATTCTTGATAAGGCGTCAGTACTTTTGGATCTAGAAATATGCCTAATGTCTGTTGAAAACTGACAAATGAAATCCAGATATCGGGTTTGTCTGGGGGAAATAGTTCCTGGTTTTTATCAAATGCAAACATGAAGGGTTTATGATCAGAATATATTACAAATTCACGTGCTTCTAGCATGAAAAAAAAGTGTTTTATTGACTCATAAATCGCCAGAAGTTCACTATCATAAGTACTGTATTTTGTTTAAGAGCATTTGATGATTTTGAAGAGAATAATCCCAATGGTTTCCAGTATCCCTGCTGAAGTTGTTGTACTGCCGCACCGATATTACTATTTGAAGCATCCACCATCAATGCTAAAGTAAATGATGCGGAAGGGTGGGCAAGTAAAGCAGCGTTAGCAATGGCTGCTTTCAGTTGCGCATTTCACTATAGTTTTTTATTGCCTTTGTTATTACCTTTTTGGAATACATTGAGTGAGGCTTGAATCTCGGAAGCATATGGAGTGGATTTCCTATAATAGTTCAGCATTCCTAAAAACCTTCCTAGATATTTTGAATCTTGTGAGTTTCTCATAATCTAAAATTGATTGTTGTATCACCCACCAGTTTTTCACATTTTACTATCACTATCAAGTAAAAATAGAGTTTATGTATTAGATACATTTTTAACTATTCAAATATTATATTTTGGCACCATTATTTTATTGTAATGGGGTTGGTAATTCTAATAAATTTTACCGTTTTCAGTTTTTTCATTAAGTATAATCTAAATTGGTATAAATATAAACTCAAATTGCTTTGTATTAAAAAACCAAAAGGGTTGCACGTAATTTTAAAAATTCTCATAAAGTTTTTGCTATATTTGTGGTGATTTTGTAATTGAAAAACACCAAAACAGCATTACTGGCTTTGTGAAAAAAGTTTGCACATTTTGGTATAGAAATCAGTAAGCAAGACAATTGATGGCTTCCTAACAAAGTATGTTTATTTCTGTCGAGGATATATGGAAACAAATTTGCAGTACCCATGATATGAAGAGAGCATAAACATTATTAAGGTGATTGCCATTGTTGGAGTACAGATGTTAATGGATAAAACTGAAAATAAAAAAGTGATTTTTTATGCTAACGTTATGTCAAGCAGAGTTAAATAATTCAGTGAGAGACTTGGGTTTTACTAGGGAGAAAGCAGAATTATTGGGTTCTAGACTAAAAGAGAAACATTTATTGAAGCCGGGAACATATTTATTTGCTATTATAGAACAAGAGATGAACAATTCACAAAATTTTTTTTTGCAGGGCGAGGATCTGGTTATGATGTTGACATTCTAACGAATGAATTTGGTATTGAATACAAAAAAGAAGAGTGGGTACTTTTATAGGCTCATCAAAACAAGCTTGAAGGGTGTGCTATTAAATAATGGAAATACTTATGGTTCAGTGCCTGTGGTACATTCAATTCATATGAAGGAAACTTTCGAAAATCTCAATATCATTTTAGACAAAATCAATTATACAACGTATGATTGGATGCTATGTGGGGATTTAAAAGTTGATACTATGCTTCTCGGTCAACAAAAGGGATTCACAAAGTTTCAATGTTTTATATGTGAATGGGACAGCAGAGCCAGGGATCAACATTGGTCTGAAAAATAATGATCCTTAAGAAAATCCTTGAGACCTGGCAAGAAAAAATATGTACATGCCACTTAATTTGACCCCAAGAAGATTCTTTTAATTTCACTGCACATAAAGTTGGGTTTTATGAAACTATTTGTTCAAGCTTTGCCTAAAGATAAGGATTATTTTAAATATTTGTGTACGGAATTTCCTTATTGATGTTCGATTCAAACTTCTAAGTAAAAATGAATGAGAAGGAAGAGGAGTCTTGAATATTATTTAAAGAAGTTGTAATTGAGTTTTTGGGTAATGCCAAAGACCCGAACTATAAACTTATCGTAGCTAATATGATAACTGAGCAAGTTTGAAACTCTTGGTTGCCTGATGAGCCAAGTCCACTTGTTACTCAATCAATTTTTCCTAAAAATTTAGGAAGTAAAGTAAAGAGTAAAGGGAACGCTCCCATCAGGACATGAAAGAGATACCAGGGACGGTGGAGTATCAAAATGATGGGTAATTACTGTTTGTCACTTCACAGAGAACAATAGAACGCAATTCATAGGAGAAAAACCTACACAAGAAATTTTACGGAGATAAGAGAGAGGTAATATAAAAAATATTAATAGTTTAAGCATTTTATATTATAGTTTAAATGATTGAATATGATTGTCAGCCAAAATGTGACCAATTAATAACACTGTAATTTGCTAAATTTGTATATATCAAAATCTACCTATTTTTTTTAAGTAATGAATCAATATCATATTGCGAAAGAATGATGGGTAATAAAAAAAATGCTATTAAATACTGTTAGAGAATCCAAAAATACATAATATTTAGGAAAATTTATTTTAACAATTTTCACAAAGATTTTTTTCGTTGTTTCAAATGATCTCGATGTTCTTTCTCATTTTTAGAAACTATCGAGAAATTTCTGGAAAACAAAACGCTTTATCTGCAGTAATTTGGTGAATACATCATTGACATGTCTTTGCTGCGTTTTGTAACCCGACTGTCATTTTCAAAATTATTTAAAAAACACTTCATTGTGAGATTTTCACTGAACAGTTTAACAAAAACGCAACACGTGTTTCGCCATACAATTGCTTTTTCGGACGTGTCTTCACTAACTTTGCTTTATTTGAGGTACCTAAGTACATACATTACATTATACCCGAGTTTCACCTGGTCATTTATTGTTTCATGTATACTTGAGTTTGACGAGTATTGAATTACCTGAGCTCAAGTAACAGTTTCCACAACTTTAGTTGATCATTCAGTAAGTTAACCGAATTTTTGAATCTATTGATTTCTAAACATTCTAGAAGATTGAGTTTCAAACTTTTCTCTTCTAAATGTTACCTCATGCCCTTCTGCTAAAAGGTGATTTGCAAATGTGGAATTGGACTTTCTATTTACAAAACTACTTCTATGCTCTTCAATTCCTGGGAAAAATGTTCTTCACGTCGGCCATGCTCATCAATTCGTCATCTGTTGATTTTTTCTGAAAAGCATTTAGTGCCTAATTGTTCAACGGATTTTGGTAATTTCTTCAACCATGCAGAAATAATAATCTAAATCGTTCATTTTTCTATATAAACAGCTTGATATCTTTAAATAACCTCAAAATTTTATCTTTATCAGATATTTGGTAAATTCCAATCAATTGGCTTTTTGAAATATCAAAAGAAATTTGATTTGAATTTGAATTTTCTTCTTCAATGTTCAACATTGACACGATTTTTCCAAAGTTTATTGTTTCTGGTGGGAGTTTCGATATCGATATCACTGAACAATAGTTCTGGCTGGTTTTTCCAGAAAGGAGGAAGAATAAGTGATTTCGCTCTATTAAATTGTTTATCTGGATCATATAATTTTCTCATCTGGACTGGGAACAAATATATCGTTACCTATATGGGGATTTGGTGAAATGCCTTCACCAAATTCCCATATAGCATATATAGCACAAGAAGAGATCGAGAACCGTCATCATAACGCCATTCGGGCTATTTCAATATTTGACAATGCCATTTGGTTTACGAAACACGACACAGACATGCCAACGATATATCCACCAAATTACTGCAGATCTAGAGTTCTGCTTTCCAGATATCGACGATACCTTGATAGCTTCCAATCCTGAGAAAAGTAAATTTGGGAAAGAATCAATCGAGTTTTTATGCAATAATGTAACTGAAAATGAAATCAGATCTGATAATGAAAAAATACAATCAATTCTGTATAATGGAAAACCCGAACATCTGAAATCTGTTAGAATGTTTTTAGGAATGGTGAGCTTTTATAGAACTTTCATTCCGTAAGCTGCTGAGATTCGAGCTCCTCTGAATGAATTTCAGAAAGATAATCTCGAATACAATAAAAAACCATTGTGGAATGCTGCCCTATTCAGATCATTCTTTGAAAATTCAATGTACTCATCTTCGTTTAATCTACCCGGTAGTTCGAAAAAACCTATAAATTCCCAAACAAATGTTGACTGACATCATGTTTGAAAATTTGATGGTCTGGCTACATATGGATTTTCAACGACCCAGCTGTAATTATTGTTAACTTTGAACATTCCAGTCCTTTCGAAGGGTGATTCGCTGGTCCAAAGAATTTGATTTAAAAAGTTGGGTACTCTGATAAGTTTTCGCGTGATCGACGTCCAGGAACATGCAGGAAAGCGAATAGGCCCGTCACGCCCAATCCACCTTCTCCAAAAAGATTTCATTCAGGTGTTATCTTACCGCTATATTGCATAATGACGTGAAGCATAATCATTTTGCAGAATCATGTGTCTTCTTATTTGTAAGTTCACCGTTGAACAACCACTTTTTCTGGCAACACCTCAATAATAGTGTATTTCTACGTATTGACTAAGAGAATAACTTATGTGGCTTGACAAAGATATTCCAAATCATTAGGCAGTCCTGGTCCAAAACACACGTATAAATCGGCCGTGAGGCAAATCAGAGTAAAAGAGGTCGGAAATGCCTAGACGAGAATGCTAGTAACAGTACAAAAGAGGGAAGAACTCGACCTTTTTCATGTAGTCAAAATGAACCCCGAAACAGCTACGAACTCTAAGAGAAGTGGACTTGAAAACGCAAGTACTTTTCAAAGATTGAAACGCAATTTTTAAGGGCCACGAAGGCACTATATTGATGTTGGAAGCGACAGTTCTAAAGTTTGTCATAAAATAATAAAGTGTATGAATTTGTATTCATTTTTTATTATTAATCTGATGAAAATACTCCGTATTTTACTGACACGAAAGTTCAGGTTATGACGTTTATCAAATTGGTTGGAGGATTATTTTGATTTTTTTTAGTAGACATGTGAATTAGCTTCACGAATGACAAAGTGACCATAATAATTTGATATCAAATAAGTAACTTAAAAAATATCCACCTTGGTAATTTCAAGTTATCTAGTTCTAGAGAGAGGTTGCTTTAGAGTGAAATGAAGCAAGCAAGCGGAAAAAATAAGTAAGTGCATATTAACATTACCTTTGTTGAGACTTCAGTAATATATAGATCATGAATTCAAAGTGAAAAATTTTTTTTTGTATCAGAATAAATGAATAAAAACATTGGGTGGAGCTTCGGGGGGGACAGGATGCTCCAACGGTCAAGAAGAAAATGACAAAAAGTCCCTTTATAGTTTATAATGATGATCTCTGAAATGAATCGTAAGACAGTTGTAGACTGAAACTTAATACTATGTTCAGTAACAATGAATTAGAAAACCTCAACTCAATTCACAGTATAAACTTGAATATTGGAAATTATAAAGTAGGAATAACAAAAAAAAAAGAAAAACTTCATAAAAATAATAACCCTGAGTTTTTCAATGTTATTGTAGAAGGAACGGGAAACTCTGGTAATAACATTTTTAGATATAATCATCTTAAAATTGCCTAGAAAACATTAGATTTACAATTGAGTAACATTGAAATTATACCCTGAGGAATAAATATGATTGGGGTTACTTTGAAAACAAAGAAGCAGCAAATACTTTTGTAAATGATACAAAAATTATTTGGAAAAAGTTACAGAATTGACATTCCATTCAACTATGGGAGGGTATGGCCAGGAAGATTGATAACATTGTTTCAGAACAAGATTCAGAAAGAAATATGAACAGTCCTCATGAAATATTAAGCATTAAAAAAATTAACATAAGAGAAAAAGATGAAAAAAATATTCAGTGCGATCCAACAAATACAATTTTGATAGCATTTGATGAAGTTGTTCTTTCAAGACACAGATTTATATTTATTATATTCATTTTTCCCGTAACACAATGTTTCAATTGTTCAGTATATGGCAATGTAGAGAAGCACTGAAGAGGGGAAGAATTGCTTTTCTTGTTTAGAATACGCAAATTGGAGGAACAATTTGACCAATGCAATAAAATGAAAAGCTTACATTGTAAAGATTAGAGTCATATCTCAAATGATGAAAATGCATCGACTTTGAAAGACAAAAGTGATCAGAGAAGAAATGACTTAATGACTTATTCGTTTTTGAAGCATCACTTCTTTAAAACAACACAATTCAGTTCAATTTAATTTAATTCAATTTGGTGTATCGTCCCAAGAAACAATGAACGCTTATAATTAGGGACTATAACTAACTACAAAGTATAATAAAATAACAGGAATATACATTCTTTACAATGAACACATATTATATCTAGAAAACAAAATACCAATGAAATATAGTCAAATATTGAAATAGGAAAAACGTGCAATAGAAATAAAATTCAAACTATGAAATTCCACTAATTAGATTTTTTTTCAATTGATATTTTCATTTTGTAAGGTAATAATGCTTTTTTATTTTTTCTGGAATTGAATTATATATAATGATCCCATCATGATATATCGACTTTTTTCCAAAATTTGTATCATAATGGTTTGTCCTGTGACATGATTGTGAATATGTCCAATTGGAATAAAATTTAAGTTTGATTTCTTTGTATTATTTTTCTACAGAATGAATGAAGCAGCTAATTTTGAGTTTATAGAGTGAATTCAAGTCGAATAAAAAGTGTGGTTTATATAAGTTCAATGTTGATTCCAAATATGGTAATTGATAAATGCTTCTTATTATTTTGTTTTATAAGGTTTTCAATTTGGATTTTCCACTACTTAAAGTGATAACACTCAGACAACAATTCGATACAAATTAATGAAAGATTTGGAATAATACATAATGAAAACAGACATAAATTTGAAAGAACACAGTAAAATACTGAATAAATTTCACTAGTTCGGACTTTCATTGTCAATGGAAGTCCGAACTAGTGAAATTCATCATGAAACATTGTCAATCACCTTCAAACGAAATACTGAATAATACAGAACCGATAAAAAAACAGAGAAAATAGTAGCACGGGATATGATATGACTAAACACAGAGAAAATTTGCTTTATCCAGTTGAATGAGAGAAATATGTTTGAATGGAATGAAAGCACAGCATTCTCAAACAACAAAAAAGTGCCGAGTTCAGGTGGAAGTAACAATAAAACAACCTTGAATGAAGATGATATAATGAAAGAAGTTTTGGACGATTATAGCAGAATTTGACAGGAAGCATAAAACATGATATTACAAAAAATTTAGTCTATGGATAATACAACTCATAACGATAGTGAATCAGACCTACAATCAGAATAATGATCTGTAAACTGAAGGAAAAACACAATGGCCGGGAAACACTCAGATTATTTGAATGTAACATTCAGAGTAAATGAATTAAAAAAAATATATAGAAATCAAAAATAATTCCAATTTCACAAATTCAATAATAACAAAACATGTAGGGAATTTTCTTCTTTAGGAAAGAGTTTTTCTTATCCGAGGCAACATTTCAGTATGTGGTAATTAATGCTTCACCCCTGCCATGAAGCGAGAAAAGTGTTCACTCTATAAACAGTGTATATAACATTACAGTAACTACTTGTGATCTGCTCTGAAGGTAGGATGCAATCAATTGTGAATAGGAATTATAAAATCTGTAGAATTTTATTTTATTGATTAGTATAGTGTGACTGACACACTTAAATGCTTTGCAAGGGTCAATGAAGATTGAGAGACAGAACATTTTCTTTGACTATTCAGTATTTCACATACTTCACTTTCTATTTCGGGACAGAATGTGAAAGAAAATTGCACACAATATTGAATTCTGAAAGGAAATCAGTAAATGCCTTTTACGTCTCAGGAATTTGTCAGTTTTTATCGCGAATGAGTATTGAAATCAGTTGGAAAAGGCATGTATTCACATAACTCTCCTTTTTTCACCTGTGTTCTATGATTTCAACAGGTTTTAGGTTTGTTCTTGAAATCCCCGATTTCATTTTTTATGGTTATCTTTGTATGTTCTACAAGGAAACCTTCATACTTATTTTTTTTCCAAACATTAGCTCTTAATTTCAATTTTATTATTGTATTGAAAATTTCCATTTCATTTTTTATTTGTTTCAGTTGGTGATTTTCACCAAAATCAATATAGAAGTCACAACCTATTATGACCTCAATACTTTTCTGAGAAAACTATTCTAAAACGCGAAATAATTTAGTTTTCAAGACATCAGAAATTTCCAGTTGGTGAACAATAGACTGCCAATAAGTTAAATATTTATGTTTGTTGGCATGAACAGTACTTCACAGATTTCTAAGTGTTCACTGAGTTCATGAATGTGGTACGCCGGTTCAGACTTTGTAGCGTCACTGATTCAAATACCCTACTCGTCCATGGAGTGGAGACCAAATCGTGAGGTGTAGTTATCGAAATTACTATGGATCTTTATCAAGTAACGGCCGAATCAGTCAGAAATGTATGTTTGTGTATAGGCTTAAATTACCAAAAGTTTTGTGTAATTTTGGTAATAATATAACGATGAGTATTGAGTGAGTTGAAAAAATGATTGCTCCCTGAGAGTTATCTTGGCGTGCGCTGCCTCTACCGTTGAAGTTACATGCAGATAATGTACCGTAAGATTATTTATCTTAAATAGTTCTCTATAAAAGTTCGTGTTAGTATATATCTCTACCTCTCATGTGGTAGCCACTATATGCAAAATACTGAGCCATAAATACAATTGAAATTGATACTTTTTTTACAATCCACATTTTAGAATATCTGTCAAATTCTTATAAAAATTAATACCATTGTCGTTTTGAGTATTCAATATAGATAAACTTTGATTTTTACACTGAGTACTTTGGAAGAATTTGACGCAACGCATCAAACCATTACGCATCGCGTCTACTGTAGGACGTCAGGGCCGTTTCGCGGGGGTATAGGCGCAATCTAAGTAATGAAGCGCCATTGCCGATAACGCGGGCAGACGTGAGAGCAGACGTCGTTGACGGTTGTGTTAGTTTTGCGAATTTCTTCATAGGTAACATAATTCGATACTCGAAGCTATTCTTTACTTATATTGCAGTTGGCATATATTTTTAGTTACTGTATTTCTGAAGTCAAAATATGAATTACTAGGTGTTGCCCGCTCTTGTATTAACGCTACTGAACCTAGAAACTTGAAATATGCAGGTAGGTTCTTTGTATAGCGTCAATAAGAATCAAGAAAGGGAATCAGGAATTTCCACCGTCAAGGGGAAAAATAGTGGTTCATACATTGTATTGAATTTCGTAAGTTTTGAAGCTGGAAGTTTTGGGTTAGTAAAAAATATTGTAACTGTTTGTTTGAAATGTCTGTCACGAACGTTAATGTGACAAACCAAATTCTACGCGGGAAAAAACAAGTTATTATAGCAAACTACAGCGTATGATGAAACGCCTAAGGTGTGTTTAGTAGGGATACCAATGTTGTTTATTTTAATAATTCCTAGAAGGGTTGCATATAAACTTTCAATGAAACCGTTTAACTGCGGGTTCTCCACACTGGGAAATGATTATTTGTTATATTGAAGTATACAGAGCTTTGTTGAATTCTCGAAACAGTGTCAGTTAATTCTGAATAGAGTTCCGTAGTTTCAAAAGTATATCAGCAGTGTATTCACTACGTATTTTGCTGATTTTTGTTCGTATGGGTACATCTAGATGAATTTGTTGGGTTCGTCAAACTTACAATACATTATCTGCATGCAACTCCAATGGTATAGGCAGCGTACGCCAAGATAACTCTCAGGGAGCAAGAATTTTTCCAACTTACTTAATACTTATCGCTGTATTATGACCAAATTTACACAAAACCTTTGTAAATTGAAGTCTATATGTTATTCTGATGTATAAGCTGTATTTATGGAAAGTTTTACCTAAATCCGATCAGTCGTTTAGGCCTAAAAGAGCCACAAACATACATACATATTTCCATCCTCACAAACTTTCACATTTATAAAAAAAAATCTGTTTTTCCGTTAACCAGCCGTCGCACCCCTACGAAAGATTACCCTCTGAAGTCGAAACTAGTGCGAGTTGAGGATTAACAAGGTCTTAACTTTCAACATGTGATTCCTACTAATAGTATATAGATATAGATAGTATGATTGAGAAAAATCAAACATATTCAAATTTGTATCTATGCCTGTCCCAATTTGAAGCATCAGAACACAATTTTGTAATGCCATTTGAATATGTAGATGACGAAACCCAGAAGGCAAAACATGTTTATGCTAACAAATATATGTTTCCACCTGAACTGGGCACTGGATAAAGCAAATTATCTCTGCGTTCAGTCATATCATATCCCATGCTGGTATTTTTTGTTTCTTGTCGGTTTTGTATTACTCAGTATTTTACTCTAAGTTATTTCAGTTTTATGTATGCTTCCATTATGTATTATTTCTAGTCTTTCATTAATTTATGTCGATTTTTTGTCTGAGTGGTATCGCTTCAAGTGCTGGAAAATTCAAATTGAACTATGTTGTTAAGGATAAAGATGTGATGCTCCCAAAACGAATAGGTGAGTCATTTTTATCTGATCACTTTCATCATTCATATTAGCTTCAATTTCATCATTTGAGTTATGATTTCCACCTTTACAATGTAAGCATTTCATTTCACTACATCGGGCAAATTTTTCTTCTCATTTGCTTATTTCTAAAGCATTTCTTCCCCTCTACAGTGATTCCCCATACATGGCCATATACTGAACAATTGAAACATTGTGTTACGGGAAAATGTATGGAATTACTTTCTTATTCATGCAATATAAATCTGTGTCTTGCAAGAATAACTTCTTCAAATATTATCAATATAGATACCTCGATGCATATTATTTTTCCTAGAGTGACATTGGTTCATATAATATAATAATAATAATAATTTATTCATTAAAATATACAATAAATATAAGTATATATAAAAACAAGAATATTTTAATAATAGATGAATAATAAGTACCCACAAAAGGTAAA
>WOGP01003493.1:0-15108 GCA_015342065.1 Leptinotarsa undecemlineata
GCGTTTGCGGAGTAGCATTTATAAATGAAAGCATGTTAATCTGAACCTTTATGTTTTTACGGTACGGTGGGCGTTAGCGGTACGGTTGCGTTACGTATTCTATAAATCAGCCTTACACCCACCGTATACGATATTCCGTCAAAAACGGTCGGGTTGCGAGAGAAGAAATGATTCGCTCGAATGCTCAACAAGCGGCCGAAGTGATGGAAGAGATGCACGTTGCTGTGAAATGTCTTCAGAGTGATGACAGATTTCCAACAAACAGACCCGCTTGCGACATAAAGTCTCAAAATATTTCTTATTTTGACAATTCAAGTATTGTTTTGTTGAAATCGACATAGTTGCTGCTTTGTTGTGGTTTTGTCTGTGGTTGATAGAAAACAGTGTAGCCAATGTGATGAACAGAAGTGTACAGACTTTTTCGTTTTCCTTCTCCCAAAATGATTAGTATTTGGAAATCGATAATATCTATAGTCTATATGTTGCAGAGATTTTGAGCACGAAAAATCAATGTTGGCGGCATTGTGAAGAAGTACTCTTTTGTAAATTTATGGTGGTACCTGTAACATGGAATGTGCCTGTCTTATTTATGCTGTGTTGTCGTGATGGAATTGACAGTTGACTGAAGTCAAATGAATGATCGGTATCACGCATAAACGCATATTAGAGGAGTCTTTAGTTGTATTATATTGTGAGGTAATTGGTATTAAAAGCAATACGGATCCTCTTGAAAACATTAGGGAATATTAGGTATATTCCACTGTTTTGTTAAAATATGAGTGATGGCAATTTAATGGACACGGATCCCTCAGAAGAGAACTTCGAAGAAGATGTCGGCTTCGATAATGATATCGATTTATCCAAGGATTATGCACTTAGAGGACGTGGTCGAGGAGGTTTCCCGTGAGTTTGATTTTGAAATTTCTTAGGATTTTGTTCATTTTATGCCTAGGTTACATTTTAAATCTACAATAATGATTGCTTGAGCAGGTAATAGAACTGATATTTGGTTTTCTATAACCTGTATAACCTAGTCAGTTTTTCTTTCATAAGTATATCTGCATACCGCAAATACAATCTTCTGTATTTATATTACAGATGTTAAAACTTGTCTCTTTTATAGAATAATATGATTGAAATGACATGTAGTTTATTGAATATAATACATTCATGATTAAAAAATTTAGATTGTCAGATTATAGAAATATTTTGGTAGGTATATGTCCATTTATCATTTTATAAATGATTATCATTAAGTCACAAAATCTTTTGCAATAGTTTTGCTCTACAATAAACATGTTTAGGAAATTAATTTATCATCAGTATTAGTCTTATTCAATTTTTGTCTGTCACGACAATATTTATATCTGTATATGTTGAAATGAAACTTACTATTTTTATTGTTACAGAAAAGGACCGCCGCCTCGCTGGTCAGGTCCACCACCACGAATGGATCACCCCCGATTCAGAGGCAGAGGTTTCGGTCCTGGAGGCCCCCCACCTCAGTTCGTCAGAGGAAGACCACCGATGTTTGGTAGAGGCGGCCCTCCTAGAAACCCACCTCCAGGCTTCAATGGTCCTCCGAATTTCGGAGGTCCTGGCTGGGGAGGTCCCTCAGGCCCTCCACCTCTAATGGGTCTTGGTCCCAGAGGTCCTCCTGGTGGTCCCCCAGGTGGCCCTCCGGGAACCCATAGTGGTCCACCCGGAACTCATATTCCACCTCCGGGTGGTCTTGTCGGGCCACCTCCCAGTCTTTCTGGACCACCACCCGGGACACTGAGTGGTCCACCGCCAGGAGGCTTGAGTGGGCCTCCACCTGGGAATTTAAGTGTGCCCCCACCAGGAGGTATGAGCGGGCCTCCACCTGGAGGTTTGAGTGGGCCACCTCCTGGAGGTTCTGGTCCCGAATCAGGAAGACCACCTCCGAGTGTTT
Organism: Leptinotarsa undecemlineata; assembly: GCA_015342065.1. Taxonomy (NCBI): domain Eukaryota; kingdom Metazoa; phylum Arthropoda; class Insecta; order Coleoptera; family Chrysomelidae; genus Leptinotarsa; species Leptinotarsa undecemlineata. The sequence continues at coordinate 1,934 of WOGP01003493.1, forward strand.
CTCCTTCAGCAGCTGGTTCGCAATCAGCTGGAGGGTCTAACGGTGCGCAGGGACAAGAAGGGACAAGTGGAGGGTCAGGATCTGCTCAGGGTGGATCAGGAGGGTCTGCTTCAAGTGGAAGTCCAGCTGTATCTGTGGGATCAGGTAATTATGATGATCAAAAATATATTTATATAGTAGAGCTTTGAAAATTCTAAGAACTGTACATACATATCGTACTTCAATTTATTTGTATCTTTAAATTCAGAAAAATGTGTTCAATTCACAGAAAAATTGCTACATACATGTAAAACAATTGTATGCATGTATATACAAGAAAATAGACACGACTGGACGAAAAAGTTTAAATATTTCATTTGAGAAACTTGCTAATTTTGGCTTGTGTGAGTTTCGGAACTAGTTTTCTGCTGGTCAAATCCTTCATTCTCTTAGCTAGCAAGAGCTCATTTCGTACTAAGACATCACTGTCTCTAATGGCGTAAAAGCTTCAGTGAAGGTACGGTAATTGTCTGCTGCGTCTTCTTCGCTGTAACCGCTTTTTTATTTTCTGGCTCTTGCATTGAATGAGTTATGATGTCGTTATCATTCAGGATTTTGTAGCCCGTGTCATTGGAAGAGTAGGTCCTTGACATCCTGTGAAAATGAATCAAAAAGTATGATGCTATTTTACCTATGACATTCCTTGAATCTCGAAGTTTTGTGTTTTGGCAAGTGTTTGATTTGTGTTGCATAATTAGGAGTGACTGACTTGTGATTGAAATGAACTATGTTGTATCTCACATGAAGCAGAGCTTTCTAAATATAGATTCAGGGTTGAGTTAATATGTTATATTTTGAAAATAAAGCTGTACAGCTATATCTCGGTGTAATGTCAAATATGATTCTCATGATTCTTTTTTGTAGAATAAATACACGTCTTGTCCCACATTAGTATATTTTGAGCCATGTGAGAATAGGCCAAAGAATAATAGACCGTCTTGATACTATCTAAGTCTAGCAACTCTTTGAGCTGGCGTATTGCAAATATTGCCTGGTTCAATTTTTTACACACATAATCAATGTGAGGCTCTCAAGACAAGGTTTTATCTAAGTACATACCTAGAAGTTTGGCTGTATCAGATAGTTGGGCGTTATTAAGATTCAATGTCTTTGTCAAGGAGAAACCCAAGTGAATTATTTTATTTGCATTCAGTTTCAGTTGGTTTCTGTCACACCAAGAAACCATAGCGTCCATGACTGAGTTTATATTGAATTCTAACTTCATCTATTGTGTTACCAGACACTGTTATAGTAGTGTCATCTGCGAACATTACGGTGTAACCATGTTTGATATATTTCAGATCATTTATATAGATTGAAAACAGCAGCGGTCCTAATATTGAACCTTGTGGTACGGCAAGCATAATACCTTGAATATGTGATGCAGTGTTGTTCAGAGTCACAACCATTTTTCTGTCAGATAAAAATTACTTAATCCATTCAAGTACGAATCCTCTGTTCAAGTACAATTTACTGATCATACTTTCATTTCTTACTGAATCAAAGGCTTTTGATAGATCAAATAAGATTGAGACTATATACTTTCCCTTACGTCACTGTAAATGAACTCAAATTTACTAGCAATAGCTGTTTCAATCGATAAGATTTTGTATTCTTCAAGAAATAAAACAATTCTATTTGCAACTATTTTTTCTTGTAGTTTTGATGGCACACTTAATGAAATTTGGCAACAGTTGTCAATATCTACTTGAGATCCTTTTTTATGTATTGGTATAAACTTTGCAGTTTTTCAGACTTCAGGGAAAACTCCTTCGAATATTGATTTGTTTATGAGCTTCACTAGAATGCCTGATACTTTTGGGATGACATATTTAAGAGCTTTCACTGTTATATGATCAAGTCCACTCGATGATTTATTTTTTGAATTATTCATCATCGTTAGTATCTCATGTTCAAACACTTCCTCGAAGAAAATAGAGTTTTCATTGAAATCAGCGACGGTATGTGATAGTGACATACTCTGACCTATGTAGCTTGACCGATTTTCAGAGGCTAACTTCGCAAAGCTGGTAGCAAATTCATTTACAACTTGCGAATTATCAGTTGACAAGACACCATTTATTTCAAAGAGGATATCCTTCCTTTTCATGTTTTTATTTCTCCCTGTATAATCATTTATTTATTATGTTCCACGTGACTTTTTGTCGGTTTTCAGAAATTTCTATTTTGTTGCCATAATATTCAGATTTTGACTCCCGCAGTTTTTTTTGTATATTCCCTTTTCTTTTTTGTATGTTTCCTCACTCACATTTCCAAAGTTCATTATGTAGCATTATATATTTACATTTACTTAATATTCATAAATTCATGTACTTATATTTGTATCTGCTCATCTGGGCTTAATATTGTTTTGTCCATATACTCTACTCTTGTCTTTAAGCATTATTTTATAGTTTTTATTTGTCAATTGCCCCATATACATGTTTTACTTTACCAGACTTTGCCAATAAGATGTTCAGATCTTGCGTAACAAAGCATATTTTTATTTGATTTGAACTATGAACAGTTATGAAAAGGTCCATTGAAGTCAAATCGGGTGATTTGGGTGGCCATTCTGTAGAGCCTCTCCTGCTAATCCATCAACCCACCATTGATTTTTGACTACATAAAGCAAAAAACATAAGTTATTTGATTCAGCATATGCATGGAAGTCAATTCAGATTTTCAACATTTTCTAGCCAGAGGAAATTATTTACTATTTATATGGTTTTATTTTAGGGTCTACTTCAAGTTCGGGTCAAACCGCTGGTAGTCAGAGTAGTCTTAGCAGCAACGCCGGAAGTCAAGTAACACCAAGCCCTGGAGCTATAACTTTCGCACCTCCAAGCTTACTAGGAGGACCCCCAACCACAAATAGTGGACAGACCCAACCAGCTGGTCAAACTACTTCAACACCTTCAGGGGTAAGACAGTCAAAACTTTTAACGAACACTTATTGAAAAAGTTACTTGAAAGAATTTTTAATCGTGCTCTGATGTTTTGTTAGCAGGGCCCAGATTCAAATGTCGAAATATGGGTTGAAACGAAAACGGCCGAAGGCAAGTCTTACTTTTATAATGCTCGTACTAGAGAAACTACCTGGACTAAACCAGATGGACCTAATATAAAAGTAATCTCGCAGGATCAGGTAGAGGCTATGGCCCAAGGGGCAACAGGCCCCATCGTCCAAAATACATCCACGGCTGCTCAAGCTGCACTGGCTCAGGCTAATATATCCAATAAGATGGATGGTGAGTTTAATTATATTTTCCAGCTGATCGAGTACATCGCTGAACTATATGTGCATGTTTGTATATATGTGTGCATTTGTTTGGGTATATATGTGCGCATTTGTTTGTATATATGTGTGCGTATGTTTGTAAATATGTGTTAAAATGTTTGTATACATATGTGTGTCTATATGGGTGTATATGTATGTGTCTTGAGCCCATATATACGTGTTTGCTTGGTTGTGTGTAATAAAGCATATTGATCGATTGATATATGTGTGAATTTGTTTGTATATATGTGTGCATTCGTTTTTATAATATGCGTTAATGTGTTTGTATACATATGTGTGTCTATATGGGTGTATATGTATGTGTCTTGAGCCCATATGTGTGTGTGCTTGGGTGTGCATAATAAAGCATATTGATTGATTGATATATGTGTGTATATGTATGTAAATATGCTTTAATATGTTTGTATACATATGTGTGTGTATATGGGTGTATACATATGTGTGTGTATATTGGTGAATATGTATGTGTCTGAGCCCATATGTAAGTGTTTGCTTGGTTGTGTGTAATAAAGCATATTGATCGATTGATATATGTGTGCATTTGTTTGTATATATGTGTGCATTTGTTTTTATAATATGCGTTAAAATGTTTGTATACATATGTGTGTATATATGGGTGTATATGTATGTTTCTTGAGCCCATATGTGTGTGAGTGCTTGGGTGTGCTTAATAAATCATATCGATTGATTGATGTATCAGGAAGTTGAATAAATTTCTACTATTACCATCATTAATACAGAATCCGAGGACTCCAAACCAGAGCCAGTCAAGCAACCGATTCCGGTTTCCACTCCCCTCACGCAGCATCTGCCGCCGCACGCTCTGTTGGGGCCCCCACCTGGGCTCGCCCCGTTCTCGCTACCCGGTCAGTTTGGCGCGCCTCCCTTCGGTCTTCCTCCGCCAGGCTTCCAAACACCCTGGCCTGGCGGCCCGGGACAGCCGGGATGGCCTGGAGCACCTCCCGGTGCGCCTTGGGCCTTGCCTCCGGGCCTTCTCACCGGCATGCCCGGCGCCCTAGCTGCTATAGACGAGGCTGCGATCATGTCCAAAGTCGATCCCGAAATCATCGCGAGGGCTTCGGAATGGACGGAACACAAGGCACCTGACGGACGGTTCTACTACTACAATGCTAAGAAAGGCGAGTCTGTTTGGGAGAAGCCGCAGCCTCTCAAAGATTTGGAAAGTGAGTGAACTTACTTTTATTGAGGGGTCCCACGAGGTTCTCGTGTCAGACCACTGTTTCTTCAAGTTAATCATCAATGGCATCTCCGTTCTTGTTATTTATGAAAAAATACACATTTTTCAGCTGCTAAATTGGCTGCCGCCCAGGGTATATCCACGAAGCCGGTCCTGGAAGTGTCTCAGCCCGCTTTAGTGGATTCAGGTAAGACAAATGCCCAGTTGCAGATGTCGGCTATCAACGGAGAGGCTAGTAAGGAGGAGCAGGAGAGAGAGAACGAGGAGAAAATCAGGAAGCTGCAGGAGGAGATCAAGAGGAAGAAGGAGGAGGAGGAGAAAGCCAAAGAGCTGAAAGCGCAGGACAAGTCGCGGCCCATTTCCAGCACGCCTGTTCCGGGTACACCTTGGTAAGGATTATTATTTTACTGAAAGTGGTTCTGTCAATGTTTGGAGCAAAACAATTAACAATTTTAAGTGTTCTATTTGATGAATACACTATTTCTAGTTGGGTATGAGTGGCGTGAGCTTCAGACACGACAGCAATAACTACATTGAATGGTTGCTCTGTTTCGGATAAGTATTTAATGTTCCACTTACTGTCTTTGAAGGTGTGTCGTGTGGACCGGAGATGGCCGCGTTTTCTTTTACAATCCATCTTCGAGGACTTCTGTCTGGGAACGACCGGAGGAACTTCTCAAGAGGACAGACGTCGACAAAATGGTTGCGAATCCCCCTGACGCTCTGGCCACCACGAACGCCAAAGCGGATGTTCCGAAATCTCCCGAGAAGAAACGTTCTTCGGATGATAGTGACAGCGATGTCGAAGAAATGCCTGCCAAGAAACCCAAACTGGACGAGTCCAATTTATCGCAGTCTGGTGAGTTGAGAGTGAACTATTCCTTTAGAAGTATTAACCGAAGTGACTTTGAGATTTCTGAGAATATTACAAAGATAGTTACCCAAAATAAGATGACACAGCAATTATTTCGTCTGTTCCTGCTCTAAATAGTTTAAAAAGTGCGGGATAATGTTTATCACTTGAAAAGAACCATTCAGTAGAGTCTCAGAGTGAATTTCATCACCATTCTAAGTGTTTGACCTTCAAAAGACCTTCAGAGATGAAAATAGTCAGGGTCATATCTGAAAGTAATCTTGGTGCATCCACAACCTCAATCTTGATCCCAAACTATTTTGTAAAGTCAAGTCTAAAGTGACCTTTGGAAGTCAAGAAAAACCCGAACAATTTTTTGCATTCTCTTGTTCGACCTTCAACTAACCTAAGATCAAATTTAGAAATGAAAATGTAGGTTTTCATTCGAAAAACGACATTGACCTTGAAATAATTCGCAGGGTCAACGTCAAATCCGAGGTTATCCTTAGATAATAAGGAAAAAATCTGAACACCTGATTATTTGGCTAATGGTCAAGGTCAACTCCAAAGTCACTTTGGTAAATTCAGAGGTCAACTTTGGAATTAATCAAGGTTTTACCTAGTCGAAGTTCTTTCTCCTACTTTTGTTTCCATGATAAAATTGTAGGTTTCCATTTAAAAAACGACATTGACCTTGAAATAATTCACAAGGTCAACGTCAAATCCGAGGTTATCGTTAGATAATCAGGAAAACATCTGAACACTTGATTATTTGGCTCATGGTCAAGGTCAACTCCAAAGTCAATTTGGTAAATTCAGAGATCAACTTTGGAATTAATCAAGGTCATACTCGGCCGAATTTCTTTCCCCTACTTTCGTTTCCATGATAAAAATGTAGGTTTTCATTCAATAAGCGACATTGACCTTGAAATAATTCTCAAGGTCAACATCAAATTCGAGGTTATCGTTAGATAATCAGGAAAACATCTGAACACTTGATTATCTGGCTCATGGTCAAGGTCAACTCCAAAGTCAATTTGGTAAATTCAGAGATGAACTTTGGAATTAATCAAGGTCATACTCGGCCGAAGTCCTTTCTCCTACTTTCGTTTCCATGATAAACACAAGGTCGTCAAATAAGTAGAAAAAATTCTAAACAGCTGGTTCTTTGACTCGTCAGGGTCAAGTCCAAAATCACCTTGGAAAGTTAAGAGTAAAATGCAAACGTATTTATGCATTTTCTTTCTCTTGTTTGATCTTTAGTAAATTCGGACACCAACTTTAGAATTATTCAAGGTCATACCTGGCCGAAGTTCTTTCCCCTACTTTCCTTTCCATGATAGAAATGTGTTTTCATTTAAAAAACTGACCTTGACCTTGAAATAATTCACAAGGTCGAATCCGAGACTATTTCCAGACAAACAGGAAAAAATTTAAACACCCGGTTCTTTGGCTCGTAGTCAAGGTCAAGTTCAAAGTCAACTTGGGAAGTCAAGAGAAACGCAAACATATTGTGCATTCTCTTTCTTTTGTTTGATCTTTAATTGATTCGGAGATCAACTTCAGAATTATTCAAGGTCATACCGGCCGAAATTCTTCCCCTTACTTTCGTTTCCATGATAAAAGTATAGGTTCTCATTTAAAAAACTGACCTTGACCTTGAAATAATTCACAAGGTCAATGTCAAATCCGAGGTTATTGGCAGATAACCATGAAAAATTCTAAACACCTGATTCTTTGGCTCATGGTCAAGTCAAGTCTCTACGTTCATTTCCAAGATAAAAATATAGATTCTCATTTAAAAAAACTGACCTTGACCTTGAAACGATTCACAAGGTCAATGTCATATCCGAGGTTATCGTCAGATAACCATGAAACATTCTAAACACCTGATTCTTTGGCTCATGGTCAAGTCAAGTCCCTACTTTCGTTTCCATGATAAAAGTATAGGTTCCCATTTAAAAAACTGACTTTGACCTTGAAATAATTTACAAGATCAATGCCAAACCCGAGGTTATCGTTACATAACAAGGAAAAATAATTCTAAAGAGCTGGTATTTTGTTTTTTCCTTTGGGGTCCGTATTTTATAATAAATCAGCCGGGATAGTGAATATATATTATTATTATAGGTACCAATGGTTCAGCGTCAGGCGTCAAGAAGATCGACATCGGCAAAGAAGCGGCCATAGAAGCCGAAGTTCGAGCCGCCAAAGAAAGGGCCGTCATTCCTCTGGAAACTCGAATAAAACTTTTCAAGGAAATGCTTACCGAGAAGCAGGTATCCGCCTTCAGTACTTGGGAAAAAGAGCTCCACAAGATAGTGTTCGACCAGAGATACCTTCTGCTTACGTCCAAAGAGAGGAAGCAGGTGTTCGAAAAGTATGTGAAAGAGAGAGCCGAAGAGGAGCGCAGGGAGAAACGGAACAAGCTCAGGGAGAAGAAGGATGCGTTCCGCAAGTTGCTCAGCGAGTCGAGCTTACACGGAAAGTGAGTTGATTGTTTGTGTTGTAATTATTTTTACCTTTTGTATCCAAAGTTTTCTGAATACCTAAAAATTATAACCCCGATTTTGGGAATGGGAGGTTAGACATTAGGAGTTTTCCAAACATTATAATAATTTCATTCGTATCTAAAAATTATAACCCCAATTTTCTGCATACATTAAAATGGGGATTTGAGGTTAGACATTGGGGGAATGGGGGGAAAATAGAAGAAGAGGAAAATGGGAAGAAAGATAATGGAACATAAGAAACAAAGAAATTGAAATACACAAAAAGGAAAAGAGTGAATGAGATAATACAGAAAAGGGGGGAAAGGGAAATGGAAAAAGTAAAAGGGGGAAAAAGATAAAGAGGAGACCAGAAAAAAGACATGACGGAGAAGAATAGTAATGAAAATAAGTTTTCCAAACATAATAATTTCATTCATAACTAAAAATGATAACCCCAATTTTCTGCATGTCTTAAAATGGGGATGGTAGGGTAGACATTGGGGTAATGGAGGAAAAATAGAAGAAGAGGAAAACAGGAAGAAAGATGATAGAACACAAAAAACAAAGGAATTGGGAGACACAAAAAGGAAAATTATGATTGAGACAATACAAAAAAGGGGAAAGGGAAATAGTAAAAGTAAAAGGGAGAAAAGAAAAAAAGGAGACCAGAAAAAGTGGGGGGGGAATAGAAGAAGAGGAAAACAGGGGAAGAAAGATGGTAGACCGACCACAAAAAACAAAGAAACTGAAAGACACAAAAAGGAAAAGAATTGAAAGACACAAAAAGGAAAATTATGAATGAGACAATACAAAAAGGGGGAAAGGGAAATAGTTAAAAGTAAAAGGGGAAAAGAAAAAGAGGAGACCAGAAAAAAGAGGGGGGGGGGGAAATAGAAGAAGAGAAAACGGGAAGAAACGATAGACCGACCACAAAAAAACCAAGAAACTGAAAGACACAAAAAGGAAAAGAATGAATGAGACAATACAAAAAAGGGAAAGAGAAATAGAAGTAGAAGGGGGAAAAGAAAAAGAGGACACCAGAAAAAAGGACATGAATGAGAAGAATAGTAATGAAAATAAGTTTTCCAAACATAATAATTTCATTCATACCTAAAAATTATAACACTAATTTTATGCATACCTTAAAATGGAGATGGGAGGTTAGACATTGGGGGAATGGGGGGTAAATAGAAGAAGAGGAAAACAGGAAGAAAGATGATGGAACACAAAAAACAAAGAAATTGAAAGACACAAAAATTAAAAAAATGAATGAGACAATATAGAAAAGGGGAAAGGGAAATAGAAAAAGTAAAAGGGGGAAAAAGAAAAGGAGGAGACCATAAAAAAGGATATAAAGGATAAGAATAGAAGTGAAAATAAGTTTTCCAAACATTGTAACAATTTCATTCATATCTAAACATTATAAAACTAATTTTATGCATACCTTAAAATGGGGATGGAAAGTTAGACATTGGGGGAATGGAGGGAAAATGAAAATGAGAAAATCGTGGAAGAAAGATGATAGAACACAGAAAACAAAGAAATTGAATGACACAAAAAGGAAAAGAGTGAATGAGATAATACAAAAGAGGGGAAAGGGAAATAGAATAAGTAAGAGGGGGAAAATGAAAAAGAGGAAACCGGAAAAAAGGACATGAATGATAAGAATAGTAATGAAAATAAGTTTTCGAAACATTATAATAATTTCATCCAAGATCACAAAGCAATGATATGATTTTTTGCAGGTCTTCATTCAGTGATTTTGCACAAAAGTATGCGAAAGAGGAGCGCTTCAAAGGCGTTGAAAAGATGCGCGAACGGGAGAGCCTGTTCAACGAATACTTGATAGAAGTAAGGAAACGCGAAAAGGAGGAGAAAAACCAGCGCAGAGAGACGGTAAGTCGGATAATACCTTGTTTATCGGGGGGAGGGTGAATTATTTAAAGGAAGTTCAATAAAGTTGCAGGGTTTTGTCCCCATTGAGGAAACCTATTTGAAATCTATGATAGAACTGATCGATACTTATTAAAAAAACACACTTTTGTGTGAGATTTACTACATAATTTTATGTCGAATTGAAGTCTAGGCTGTTGATATACAGTATTTCCCTGGATATCAATTTTTAAAAGGTGTTCTTCTAGTTTTGTCCACTTCAAGTTATGTTGAACGTGTTGTTATTGTTTTAAAACAACGAACACTTTCAAGAGTTTTTTTATGTTTGACAAACTCACCTTCTTAATGTTTTGGGTCTTTGATTGACCCAAATTTCGGAGATTGGTCCTGGAACTTCTGTAATATCTCTTCTTCTTTAGGATCTCCGAATAGATATATAATACTTGAATGAATCATATTTCCAAATTACCATTTTCCACGACACCACGTATAGTTTTCCACATCAACTGCCCAAGCACTTGTCTATTCTATTATTTTTGACAATTGGAGGACGTACGGATTATAGTGTTTTTATATAACATATGAAAAAGTTATCATAAAAAATATTTGTCGATATTGTGAAGAAAATCAGTTTTTTTTTTGTGCATCAAATTGTTAATGAAAAAAAAATCAAGTCTTCGAAACTAAACCTACTTCCCCTACAAATTCTAAACATTCCTGAATCATAATTTTTTCAACTGGACATTAATTTTATATTCAAATATAAATGCCTATGACAAAAAAATTACATTTTTGAAAAAAAAAAAATTCACTAAATTGTTCGAACTCCTTTTAAATATGAAACAGTAATATAGTCAATAGATTCATAAACAATTATTATAATTGCACCAAAATTGTCCTTATAAATTTATTTATTTTTCATTAATGTTTGATTATATTGATAATTTTTTGAAATGGAGAATTCTTATAAAAATCTCTAAGAACGACACTACCGACAAAACTAATGGCATGGTTTTCAAAATTGTATGTTTTATCAACTCCACTGATAAAAAATGACAAACAAACGACGTTTTTGAAAAAAGAAGAAAGGAAAAATTAATTGTGAATATTTTGAACTCTTAAAAATTTATGAAACTAATGTGGTCAATAGATTCATAACAAATTATTATTGCACAAAAATTTCCCTCTAATATCATTTATTTTTCAGTTATGGTTGATTACTGATAAGTTTTTTAAAAAAAGTTATAATCAAATACAAAAAAATAGGAAAAATTCACTGTGCAGACTTGGGACTCCTTTAAAATATATGAAACAGTAATATGATCAATAGATTCATTACAAATAATTATTATTGCACCAAAATTTTCCCTATAAAATCATTAATTTTTCAATAATAATCAATTACAGATTTTTTTTGATAAAAATTATATTTAAATGGAAATCTCATTAGAAAGATACTAAGTACCAAACTCATGGCATGGTTTTTTAAATTTAAATGTTCCAACAACTCTTCTGAGAAAAAAATTACAAACAAATGATTCTCTCTGTAAAATCATTAATTTTTCATTAAAAAGCAATTAATTTTTTTTTCAAATAAAAATAATTTTTAAATAAAAATCTCATTAAAAACACTAAGTACCAAACTTATGGCATGGTTTTTAAAATTAAATGTTCTAATAACCCTTCTGAAAAAAAATTATAAACAAATGACTTGAAAAAAATTCATTGTGGACACTTTTATTTTTAAAATTTATGAAACAGTATATTGGTCAACAGATTCATAACAAATTATTATTATTTCACCAAAATTTTGCCTATAAAATCTTTAATTTTTCATTAATAATCAATTACAGATATTTTTTTCCAATAAAAATTATTTTAAAATAAAATCTCAGTAAAAAGACACTAAGTACCCAACTTATGAAACGGTTTTTAAAATGAATAATTACAAAAAATAAAAATTACAAACAAATGACTTAATTTCTATGATTTTGTTGAATCATTGATACCTTCAACAAATTTTTACACAGAAATGACGACAGTCGAAAAAGTTTGAAGAACTCATCAGGCATATTCATATCCTTAGGATGCAATATTCAAATCATTTAATTTGTTTATTTTAAGTACTTGAATTTCCATTCAATGTTTCGAGATACTTTTTTCTGCAAGATCTTCAAATCTGAAAGCTAAGATACGTTTTTGATATGTTGTAGTTCTATTATGAATAAATGTGTTACCATATGTTTATCGACACAACCATCAGGTTTTTTTAAAATATCACTTTCCTCATTCTAATCAATACATTAATTTATCTTTCAAAGTTGTCTAGGAAATTATCGTTTTTTATATCATTATATAAACTGAATAATGTTTTGTGATATTGTCTGACAAACATAATGCCTCCCAATATGGACGAATAGCATCACATAAATTTGAGGCTCTCTATTCATTCGTTTGTATTTAAAATATTCCACTCAATTTACAAACGTATCAAACTATTTCAGATTGAAAAAATCTCTAGATATGTTACTATGTGAACACAATCTGAAATCGATCAGAACAATTATGTGAATCCATTTAACTTGAAATCTCTGTTTCATATGATCAGAAAATTGAGGATACATAAAAAGGGTGTCACATATTGACGTATCTCTCAGTATATTGTTTGTGTCTCTTCCTCACAACTTCTCAATCTACCATTGAGAGAAACTCCTTTCCGCGAAAGATGATGTCAAGTTCTGAGAGATGGATTTGCAGCGCCAGGTAAAGTGTTGAATTTGTACAGTATGTTTTCGTTAAGGAAACCATTTGGTGATATCTAACATTTAGGTTTGCATTTTCATATGTTTTTTTTTTTAATAACTTTGCTCAACTGCGATCTACCTTTCAGGGAGGAATAAAATACAAGTCACTGGAAAACTTATCACAATGATTGATTTGAAATGTAGATTTTGAAAAAGCAATTACAATATAATGTTAGTTTTAGAGAATCAGGTGAAATATCTGCATTTCATGTCAAAACTTAATTAGATAAAGGATTAATTCTGGTGAAACAGGTACATTTTGAAAAAGCAATTACAATACAATATTAGTTTTAGAGAATCAGGTAAAATATCTGCATTTCATGTCAAACGTACTTGGATAAATGATAAATTCTGGTAAAGCAGGTCGTTTTAAAAAAAAGCAATGACAATACAATGTTAGTTTTAGAGAAACAGGTAAAATATGTGCATTTCACGTCAAACTTAATTAGATAAATGATTAGTTCTGGTGAAATAGGTCGATTTTGAAAAAGCAATTACAATACTATGTTACTAACTATGGGATTGGAACCTTTGGTGTGAAAGCTGAATAACTTCTTTGATCAATTACCCAAACACCAAACTAATATTTTTGCAC
>WOGP01003494.1:0-15107 GCA_015342065.1 Leptinotarsa undecemlineata
CGCCCCCATACGAACGACAACTCTCAGAAGTTGAGAAACTTGTGCGAGCTAAGGACTAACGAGGTCTTACCTTTTAACGTGTGATTCCTAACACGGTGAAATACGGAAGATCACTTGGTCACGGTTAATGGAAGAGGAATATCAACAGAGAACCTTCGCGATACCTGAGTATCGAGGTCATGATTGAAGATCTAGAATTTCAAAACATTCCATGATTTTCTAGACCAATTTTGAAAAATGAAAAAGAGAAGGAGATACATAATGGTTCGTACTGGAACTTCTGGCGTAAAATCAATCAACACCAGAGCAAAAATTACGGTCTCTCGACGCGCGTTTCGCTAACCAAGTTAGCGTCCTCAGGATATCATTATGTTCTGGTGTTGTGAAAGTGTTTTTCAATAGAACGAGAGATCTGGTTGAGTCGGTGCAATTGTGAACATTTTTGAATGGATTGTAAAGCCGATTTTAGGTGTGATACATTCATTTCTGAAAATTGAGGTTAGCCTTAACCAAAATACGATTATTCAACTTTTCTGGCCATCAATCAATGCAGTGTTAATTTCTTTCAAACGAGTCCTATTCCAATCTTGATTTATGAATGATTTGCTAATCAATTTCAATGTTTTTGCTGCAAATTAGGTTACATATGTCCTCTTGAAATCAAGGTAGTGTCGAAAAATTGATGAGTCGGGTTTTTGCAACTGTGCTGAGAGCACAAAAGTACATAAATCAAAGTTTGCCACTATTGTAAAAACGCAGGTTACCAATAACTAAACGGAATTGTACATTCATGAAAATTCAGTAAGGAAAGAGGTTTAATAACGTAACGAAAAAATCAGTTTAATCAGTGTTTCCACTCTAGCTAATTATGTGTTACTTGGAAATCAACTTAAGATCCCGTAATAAAATTTCGACGTTCCGTTCGGATCGAATTACCGACCCGTCAAACAGGAAATCTCAACGTGCAAAAGTCAGTTATTTTTCGGTCGGCCAAAATACTGCAAGTTGTCTTTTTTTTCACTATCGAATGTGATGCCGCGGGCCTTGTAACGTTATCAAGGTCAACGCGATCACCTATGTATGTGTTTATAGTTTTGATTTATTATTTCAGAGCTTGGACCTAATGAGATATGTTATTTCAGACGCCTATTTTGGCGTAGCTACAAATTTCAAGCGGTACATTTACATTCTGACGAGAGTAGATTGTTTTTCTTCAATTAGTTCGAGGAAAATTATGTACACTGAAAATATGTAATTAATTATCCATTAAAATTCTTCGTACCATGGCATTTTTCATTTTCTGGCTTATCTTCCCCCACTCTCCCCCAAAACGTTGATTTTAAGTGGTTATTCCAGAGAGGACTCTCCTAAAATGTTTTCGATCTCAACCTTCCGTGTTTAGATTCATATCCAATTACTGGAAAACGCACATATTCACGAGCTTATTGCGTTCATCCTATATGCACAAATCGCTAAAATTCTTGGCCACTCTTAAATGAGACACTATTATTAAAAGTCAAGTAGTGTAGTACGAAGTACATTCAATTTGGTTATGCAACCAGTACGAATTGGCCGAATTTAATCATAAATGAAGAAGAAAAAATACAAATTTGTTTTATAGCAAAATTAAAAATTCATTATTATTCGATATGTCATCCCTTGTTCTGATGCACAGGCGAGTTGTTAACTCGTTTAACGAAATTTCACATTTGCTCAATGTGATTCATGTCTGGCGAATTCGCTGGCCAATACACGAGAAGAGAGTGTAGATGAGGAAATACATTAAAACGAAACCTCTCCACTCCTAACTAGGAAAACAAAGCCTAGTCGAAACTCAACCTACGATATTTATACTGAACAGGGCCACCAAGTCTTCTTGTGACCCGGAGATGAGTTTGGCATCGGAGCATCCCTACCACGAAAAAAATAAAAATCAAGAATACTTTTCCTGTTTCCAATTGCCTATAATTCGTCTGGAAACAAACAGTGAATAATCTGCCTGGTCTCTTCCTTTCTTGGGGACAAGACATGAATGGAAATAAGCTGCATGCGACGACCATACATTATACCTCTCCAAAATATTGCTGGTCCTCCTTGGTATCAAATGACTTCTCAGGCAAATGGTAGTCTTTCTTGTCACCTTCTCCAAACTCTGTGTCGCCGACTATCACCAACTGAACCAAATTTGGTTTCGTACGAAAAAAAGGATATTTCGTCGCTGTACTAAAAGCCTGTCTCTGTGTTAATGTGTCCGCTGTAGGCGAGCGGGTATGTGTCTGGGAAGTAACCTGGCTACTCTGGCAAATTGGATCTAGCAAGTCTACGCCGTATTGTGGTACTTGGAATTATTCGACCAAACGTTCTTGTTGAATGAGATCGGACAGCTGAGCCTTTTATGGTTCGATTCTAAAGTATATATCGTGCTACATACCGATCTCTTGTATTAGTTACTCCAGGACCAATACAATTGCACTATTAGGATAACTGAAGCGCAAGAAATCCTTCGTCTCGATTTGATGGAACACTGAAATTCTGTAGCCAGGCAACAATCAATTGAACACGCTAAATCCATATGTGTGTCAGGTGTCGTCTCTATGGGGGTTTCTGTGTTCTCAGATATATTTTCCCAGTATTCTATATATTTCTCATGGACCATTTTCCTGATCTAATTCCGTATCACAGATCAACCATTTTGGCATCCCAACGTTTGGTGCAAGGCCCAATATTGACTCGATAATCGGTGTGACTAGCACACACATCTTTTTCTTTGCTTGTGATTCCTAAATGTCCTGACATCCAGTATAGTGTCAATCATTCATGTTCAACAATTCTTGTTGTTCCCATATTACCAATGATCCGGGGACGACCAATCTTTCTATTAGAATATTGATTCACTAACTTCGTTGATGTCTTAAATATTAATATCATTTGGCTTTCTACTTTTTGGAATTGTACTTATCTACGGGCTGGAACACAAGTAGTCATCTTGTAAAGTTGGTACTATCCAAAAATATTTTTCTCCAAAAAGTGATACCTATCTCTTGAAAATATTCCCTTTTCGGTTCAAATGAAAAGTGTTATCCTGTACTCTTTCTCTCGTAGTTTATTGACCATGGTGCCAGTCGAATTTTTACTGAAAAATGTGTTCTTCACTCAAAGTTATAGATAACTTGCATTTTATTACTTCTTATCAAATTTACTTTCCCTTCTCATCACTAACAAATTAGTTTGTTGACAAAGTTCAGTTGTTGGTCTTCTTTTTATTCATGTAATGGCCTGAGCTGCTGGGGCTATCCGGCCAGAAGGTTCGCTAAATGCTCAGGAGTCAAGTGATGTCACAGTAAAGTGAATCTGGACAGCACAGATCAGAATTATGTTGCCATTGATGTGATTGACTTAAAAAGAGTACGTATTTAACGAATTTTGTTGAAAATATAGAAACGTCGATATAATTAACATGGCACTGGCTTCACTAACCACCCCGAAAATTCAATGAAGGTTTGCTTTCAGTGAGTTAGATTATA
Organism: Leptinotarsa undecemlineata; assembly: GCA_015342065.1. Lineage (NCBI taxonomy): Eukaryota > Metazoa > Arthropoda > Insecta > Coleoptera > Chrysomelidae > Leptinotarsa > Leptinotarsa undecemlineata. The sequence continues at coordinate 3,525 of WOGP01003494.1, forward strand.
TTGAAGAATTCCACTATTTCAAATAATTTGAATTGGGTTACCTGATATTTGATAACACAGAAATACCACCACTAACATTTCTGTTTTGTCCATGTGAAGATGTTTCATATGAATTGTAGCATTCAATATTTTCTACAAGAGAACGACGTGATGATAAGTCCATAATTTTTTTCTAATACAGATAGAAGTTTGTATGTGTTACGGTTTTTTAAGGTGTTTTGTGTTATTGAATACATAAATAAAATTATTCTTATTTGGTTGAAAAAATTATTACTTTATATATCAATTGCTTCAGAAAGTTTTTTTTTGTCAACACCGTATAAAATACTTGAAATATCAGCATCAAGATAAAATTAATGTACTTACAGCCGTTACATAAATATAAAATTTAAAGCGCCGTGTAGTGGTTTTATAAAGAGTTGCCATTGAGGGTTGAACTATGAAAGAAAGGGGGAGCAAATATGCAACCAGTTCAGCTGTCAAATTACTAATTATTCAACAGTTTCTTGTTTAGTAAAAGCTGATTCTTCTCCTGCGGTCAGTTACTTCAGCTAAGAATCGCACGTTTGAACGTATGACCGCGTTAATCTTACAAGTTTAATCAAAGTTGATATGGAGTAATCAACAATTTTAATTGAGGTAATGAAAGGTATTTTTAGCCGCCTTGAAACCTTTTTTTGTAAGGTAAAGCGTTAGCTTTGTCGAAAATATGTTTTTTTTCGTTAACCAGCTATGGCACCCCTAAAATGGGTATATTGTTTGATTAGGAGATGAATGATGTTTTTTGGGACTATCGTAAAGATTGGCAGTTCGTCAACAAAACGCTTTTTCTTCTGATCAAAAATGAAAATATTTCGTAAAAATCGGTACTTAGATATTTTCGAAATATTTCGCATGCATATAGACACTTCAATAGTCGCTGCAGAACGTTGCAAAGATTACTTCAATAGTACGGTTGAAATTATCTTTGAGAAAGTAATAATTTTATATTTTTGTTATGACAAAATAATATTGCAGTGTGATATCGTAATTACTCATTGTATATTCATGTATTCATTCAGTCATTGTATATTCATTCATCTGTATTATTCTACGAAAAATTGAGAACATCTCAAAAATTGGACTACGCGCGAAATAAATGGTTGTTAATCCCCTGAACAAAAAATGAAACTTTTTACCTATTTTTCAAATGGTTTCATTAATGCCATAAATACTGTACATTCCAAGTAAAATATTCAATATAAATGAAAGAATATCAAAATGGAAGTCTTGGAAATTATCCACGAGATGATATAAGTTCGCACTGGCGTAACAATGAAAGTAAAATCGAGACATTGAACACTGCGGAATCGATAGTTTCCATATATTAATTAACAAAATCAAAAACCATAATCAGATATGAGGCAATTCCATCAGCTTCAACATTGGTGATATAAACTGCCGATAGGTATCAACGTCACATTAAAACACTCCACAAAATTAGTTCAAAGCATGGGATTCGTGAATGGTACTTGTTCGCTGATAAAATCTGAATTTTACCAATGAACATGTCATTAATGTCATGAAAATCTGTCATGAGATATACTCGTGTAGAGTATAAGTATAGCGAAATATTTCACTGCCACTGTACAATTCATCTCACCATATATCTCAGCAGTAGGAGAATTTTGTTCTAGTTCTAAATATGGGATCACCAATGGAATCGTCTTTGATGTTGAAATCACTCAATTTTTTACAGTTTCCTACTAATCAGTGAATTTTCTTCATCCCAACCTATGACCTTTATCTGTAAGGATTTGTAGGTCGTCAGTAAACTGTCTCACTTTTGTTGAACATTGTTACTATCACAAGACAGTTTAAAAATGGTATATTGAGATTTCACTGAGAACTTGACAGAGGACAGTGATCTCATCTACCCCTAGTCTGTCACAACTGTCACAGACAGTAAATGGCCTAGGCTCCTGAAGCCGATGACCATATACCTAGATTTATTTGGTTAATGTTTTGGGGTGTATATGTGACCTGCTGCTCATTCTGATTTCAATAAGCCAGCAGTGATTACGTTAATATTTTCCATATATCAAGTAGAATTTACATATAATACTTTGGGAACTTCGACTTAATGGTTGTTGGCATTTTGAAGCTCTCTGCATTATAAACGAGTGGACGTATTTTCAAAAGCGAAACAGTTTTTCTTCAAGATAAAGGTTCCCTTTCGAAAATCAGTCAATTTGTGTTCATACAGCAGCATAAATAGTCTTGAATTATTGTGTCTCGAAACAACTATGAACTAGTACGAATTCAGTTTTACGCGTATGCAATTTTTGAATAAGTCAAATAGTTTCATCGATTTCCTTAAAACATTCTGCAACGTTCAAAACCCAAATTTTATACTGCTTTATCAATATTTATGAGATTTTAAGCTTTTAGCTTCTTTAATTAGTTTTGCATTTTATCGGCGATAATGGCAATAATTTCTTCTTCATTCTAATAACTGTCGACCCGAATGAGTCTCTTTTTTAGTCTTTCGATAACATAACGAGGCGTTTTTTGAAAATTTTCATCTGACACATATGCAAAAACTACTTGACCTACTTTGGTCAACCTACCAATAACCGCTCATTTTTTTCATGACTTCGACTCACCGGCAAATACTAATTCAAGGAAATTTGTTACACATAATAACGAAAAAAATTTACTGTTGGATAAGATCAGGGGTTTGAAAGTTGACTTTTATATTGGCCAAGCAGGGACAACCTTTTCCCACAAAGTAAAAGAACATATGAGTGGTTTCTTTGGAATTTGAAGACCAATTCCATTAGTGCAGCCATGACTATAAGTATTAGATTTTAAAGAGATAGGTTTGAAACTCTGTCTTTTAGAATGCTTAGACATTTTTAGAATTGAGAATTATGAAAAATTTTTGAATGACCAAATACAATCGAGTTGTTTCCCTGTTCTTAGTCTGATTTTTAATGTGGACATTGTTAATTAGTTTAGAATCATGTATATTCAATGAGTTGGAAACATTTTCTTTTATAATGTTTAAAGATTTAATCAGTTTTCACCTAAACTCAGTTACCATTAATGAGGTAGAAGATCAAATGATTCAAATTGTGCTTATATTAAGCACAAATTAGATAAAATGTTAGAGTGCAATCTATCCAAACAAGAGATATCTCTCTCTCTCTCTCTCTTTCTCTAATTGAACTCTAAACTTTTAACTGTTTCGTCTTCATTTTTCACTCGTACAATAAAAACGTGCTATATGAATGTATTTTTTTCAGGACTATACGGCATGGAAGATCACCACCATATGACGGGTACGCCTGGTATCTACACGTCGGGAAGGTCGACGTCCAGCAGTTCAAGCCCGGGTGTCGCTGGCTCGAGTCCGGCTCTGCTAGTCGTACCACAACCGATCAACGCCACCAAAATGGGCGGCATGCAAAACGGCGGCCCGCAGCCCAGGAAGTACCAGTGCAAGATGTGCCCGCAGGTGAGCCCCCAGGTTTGTTCATTTCCATATGGTTTAGATCAGGAAGAATAATTGTACACATCTCTAGAAAAAATTTTCAATCACAACAGGTTTGAACAGCTACACTTCAGGTGTGATTTACGTTTTATGATTTTTTGGACCCATCTCATGTTTTATTCCGTTTCGAGGTAGATAAACATATTTCGCCTAATATACAGGGCTCTTCATGATGAGCGTTAATTAGCCGTTTCTGGTAAACTATTCAACGGATAAACCTGAAAATTCCACAGTATACATAAGTCAATATGACCTACACGCCTAAAATATTTTAAACGAAGCGGCGTTGTCGCCTCTACTATAAACTAGCCGCTTATTTGATTTTTCAAATGGAACACCCCGTATATGACATCATATAATGATTCATTATCATTTTGTCAACAAATTCATATACTATTTTCCTATACGGTAATAGATGCGTTTAGAAAATATAAATTAATTTCGATATTTTTTTTACCAAACATGAACTTTTATAAATACTGATAATCTTGAACTCTCTTACTCTAAAACGATCAAATTTGAAATGGAGTGGAGTGATACTATGAGGATCTTCACTCCGAGTCATATTTTCATTTGCCTCATACAGGATCTTCAAAAACTGCAGATACTTTGATCTTATGGAAAAATGAGTGGAACTCATACTATTTCTATTTTGAATCGTTTTCGAGACCCGTTTAGTTTGTCAGAAACGGCTAATTAACGCTCATCATGAAAATCCCTGTATTTCATTTTATTTATCACATAGCCGAGGTCGTGTTCCACTTTGCCCTGAAACTTTGGCTGTCTATTATTCTTAGGAAGTATCACCTTGGCTCTGATCATTAGATATGTATTCAGTACATCAAAATATATTACTCGTGAGTAATTTTTTTAAAAGACGATACATATAAGCTTTTCAGCTCGTACGTAGTGTTTGATATACATAGAAACAGTTTCATTTTTTTGACAGTGGACAGTGGTTGGATGTCAACACACATGGTCTCATCCTCAGAAAGAAGTATTTTCTAATGCTTTCAATAGTGCAATTTGTTATAGAGTTCCGGTAATCTCGTCCTCGATCGAAACTAAAATTATCGATTTCTCGAGCAGCTATTTTGGTCACGGGTCATAGAAAAAAAAGAAATCTGGACTTCTAACATAATCTCTATCGCTAATCTAAAAAACGTGAAATCAAATCTTGTTCAATATCAAATCTGTTGGTATTGATGTTTGCTCTTTTCCTTCCTGGAGTTGTTGATCACAGAGGTGTCTGCTATTGATAAAAATTATCCCATGAATTATTTGTGTACTGCCACTGTCGAGTAGATTTTTATTCCGTATTATTTCTGTTGATGACCATAATTCAAGACAGTTCATTATATAAATGAATCTATGAAATATTAATACTGAGTATTCATCAAGATTTTTTGTGGAAAATATATTCAAATAACAGCTCAGCTATAAATTATTCAACCATTTCCCTCAAATGACTGTTTTAGTGGCACTATAACATGAATTTGTCAGCAAATTTTGGATTTATTTCTTTTTTTTTATTTAATGATCGTATCCTTCAGCCTACCATATTTGAAGTTGTATCTATATAGAGAAATTATGTAAAATACAAAACACAGTTCCAACCTGACGAATTCTGTTGGACTGACTTATTCTCACTATTGATAATTTCTTGAAATCTAAATTTTTGTTCAGATAAACTTTCGTAATTTTATCGACAAAGTTTTGTTCACAAGTTCTTTTCCCGAGATCTGAGATTATTCAATGAAAATAAGTTCAACTTTCATGTTGCCGTTGTTTTTTGTTATTTTCTTCTACAGTTGAAAATTATTGGAAGATTCAGTTTTAACTCGTGAATAAACACTATCATTACAAGTATCGAACTGTGAAATAACTGTTCTCTTCAAATATAGCTCCGGACCTAATCTGCATCCACTCGGCAAGTAAATCAAAATGAAATCATTTCCGGGTTTTCCGGCATCGACAGCATCCGACTTGAGCACCCCTAAAATTCGACTTCCCTGGGAACCATCGAAAGTAACTAAAATAACTATTTTTCTACGATCCCCCGCCCTGACCTATTAAGTCCGCGTTTCCGTCAAAAACGCTATGGGTTTCCTGTTTAAAAAGAGGGTGCGCAAAATTAGTTTTTTCGTGAAACGAGATATTTTTAAGAACGTCTAACGCCCCCGTCTCAAGTTGGTCCGGTTCAACGTTATTGAAGAGCACGCGGAGATGAACTCGACTCGGGCGATATTAGCCTCAAAGGAGACGTTTCTTGAGCTGAATTTTGTAGCGCAGAATCGTAATCGCGGGCATCTTCTGCAACTGAGACGTTAGAACTTTGCTCCGTCAGTCCTAATCAAGACTGCTATGGGAAAATACAGCGGCTGGAAGACGGACCGGGTCACAGCCACCCTTATAAAATATACACCTGTTCCCGATTTCACCTTGAATGGATCTTGATAGGCCATTGGCGGACTGAAGGTTACATCAGAGTTCACTTTTACTAGGAATCCTCGACGTGCCGAGGAATTTCTCTTGGTATCAGTCTCCAGATGGCCAGTTTTCGATAACTCCATAATGTATTTGATCCGATTGAATGATAGTTTGAATATTTCAGATTTAGGGGATGTACAAATTAGGGTTAGAATTCTAAAGGAATTCGTTTCGAATAAATATTGAATATTAATGTGTACTCTGTTGGCATACATTTGTGTATTGTTAATGAAAAATTCTGAAGGAAATTTACCCGATTCCAAGTGACGAAGAAAAATGATAAAATATATTTTGGCCAGCCCCGAAGATTCTCAATTTCCTTAAATATAAAGCTGCAAATATACCGTTCAAAACCAGTAACAAAGTGAGTAATCACATTGAAAATAACAAAGCCAACAGTTTGGTGTCAGATAGATAAGAAGTGTATACTTTCACTAAAAGATTGCTTAACTAATAGAGTACAAAAAATAAAAATCGATAACCAATTCAGTAGTTCTACGGAAATCAAAATAGTAGTTCCCCAAGGAACAGTACTAGGACCAATTCTGTTTCTTATTCATATAAACAGTTTGAGTACGATATAAAACTTCAAAGGGCATCTCATATCATATGCAGATGACACGCCTGTTGTTATTACAGGGGACTCACAGGAAAACGTATACAAGAATTCACAGAAGGTATTAAGCGATGTAAGGTTATGGTTATATTATAACCTTCTAAGTCTGAATGTTAGTAAAACAAAATTGCTAACTTTCTCTTTACTACAAAATGATCAGCCGGAAAAAATACTTTGAATATACGTCAAACTGGGTGTAAAACACAAAATTGCTCTTGTCCATTGATAGAAAGGTTGATAAATATAAAATATCTAGGTATTATGATAGATCAGCATCTGAGATGGGACGCCCACTCTGATTACGTATTAAAAAGACTCAGAATGCTAATTGAAAGCCTCTCTTGGATAGAAGAAATATTTTTATATCATACAAATATTAAAAGTTTCATTCTCGAAAACAATACACTAAATTCAATTTTCAACTGATACACACTCCTCTATTACTCTATAACTTATTCTTTCTTATTTTCTCTTTCTCATTATCCTAACCAATCTAACTAATATAAAATAATTCTTATGATAAATTTTAAATTCATCTACTCAATATTATCAATATTATGATTATTATTTTTCGAGAGTCGCACTGTATACAAAAGTAAATTAAGGTACCCAAATGGAACAATGGAACATTACGATACAAGCATTCATTGTTAAGGTATGTTCTATATTTCCTTTGTGTTTACGATGTATTTTTTATAATAGATATTGTACCAAACAAAATATGGAATTGGCGCGGTGGTAGTGCGCCCGACTCACGATCAGAAGATCATGAGTTCGATTCCTACCTCGACCAGATATTTTTCTCGAGAGAATTTATCTGGTTGAAGCTGGGATGATTCTGCACCGTGTTAGGAATCACACGTTAAAAGGTAAGACCTCGTTAGTCCTTAGCTCGCACAAGTTTCTCAACTTCTGAGAGTTGTCGTTCGTATGGGGGCGGCAGCTGATTAACGGTAAAACAGATTTCAGAACAGATTTAAACAGATCAAATCAATGAATATCATTTAGGTATTTTTGTTCGTTATTTTCAATTAACGATAAAATATGCTATTGATTGTCAAATATCGGTAGTCACTCGTTGGTGTTTTAATGAATTTGAGAAGTTACAAGAACTAATGATTATTTCAACAAAACCCTTATCCAAAGCATACAAGTCAGGTGAAATTGAGAATATTTTATGCTGGAACGACTAGAACAACATATCTTGGATACGTCAGTACATTTCACCAGTGCAACTCGGTTAAAAGCTCATCTAATCTTCACACTCTTTTGAGAAAATGATAAGTAAAAAAAGTGTTGCATATTGAAGCCAATTTATCTAGATTCGTACTTAACCATCCGCACACATTTTCTAGCTTTATAGGTAAACGTTGAACTGGAAAAATGAATAAATCAAAACACTTTTCTCAACCTTAACCAAACATTTCTTTTGAAGCTGTAGCCGATAGAAATTCTATTACTTTTACGTCGCAACCTAACAACACTACATCAGATTCAATGTCTACTTTCAGTGTCAAGCCAAAAAATAAATATATATTCAAACTTTTAATTGAAAACTCAGATGTATTTTTTATGTGTTTTTTTTTGTCCTCATATAACGGTGTATCGGCTTTTCATTTCGACCAATATGGCTGACATAAATATTGGCTTCGGTCGACTCCTAGTGAGGAAGCTAATGCATCGTGAAATACTGGAAGTACTTATTTGGCATCCTAACCATATGACACATTCACTAAGAGCGTACCATAAAAGTCACCCATCAAGTCCGACACAGATCACAGATTAGACATCTGTCTAATTGGTTATCATTCAATCATTCATCCGTCACCATGGACGGATGAAACATTAAACAACACGTGCAATTGATGAAATTATTTTATCAGAATGGGTGTTTCGTTCAGGAAACGTATTGTGCACTTTGCCCATGAATTGTGCGTAGTGACTTGGGTCTGCCACCGTACAAAATTCAACCAACGAGAAACTGACGATGAACGTCCATGGACAACACGTCAGAATTGAGGTCCATTTCTGGATGAATCAATACGTGAACAAACAAAATTATTGAATTTGGGACGATACCAATTCACATGAGATTCAAAAGCATCCAATGCATCTCGAAAAAGTCACTGTTTGCTGTGGATTTTGGGCTGGCGACGTCATCGGTCCATATTTCTTCGAAAACAACGTTGGTCAGGCCATAACTGTTATTAGCGAGCACTATAAGCCGATAACTACAACTTATTTTGGCCTGAATTGGATGACCTGAACACCAACAACATATGGTTTCAACAGGACGGCGCAACATGCCACATAGCTCATGCCACATTGGATATTCTACATGAACAGGGCTATCCCTTGTCGGATCATTTTTGTGTATGGCTCTTCAGCTTCCAGTTAAAATGGACACCAATTTGTCTTGGCACATTCACATCGCTGGAATTGCAAATGTTACTTCTCAAAAGCTAGGAACTCTGTTCCGAACTAAAAAACTGTACACCCCTCAGCAACTTTTGATGCTTTGTAAATCTCAGACCAGACCTTCTTCAGAGTACTGTTCTCATGTATGGAGCTCTGCCCCCAAACGTACCCTCAAGTTGCTGGATTCCATCCAGGAAGGATCCATCCACGTCTAACTTTGATAGCCTGGAACATCGAAGAAAGGTGGAGATATGTCTCTCGTCTATACAAACTTTCACGGAAAATGTTCAAAAGCGGTACATATCAGAAATATGCAACAGACTGTGGCTGCTTATCGTTTTGAGGTTCAACTCAGTACACCTCGAACGCCACTGTTCAAGAACACTTTGATCTGGAGAAGAGCGTTTATGTGGAATACATTTTCATTACCACACTCATCCTTAGCTCGTACTAATTTAATGGAGCTCTGGGAAAAGTATAATATAAAATTATTTTTGTCACTAAATCTCAACCTCAAAACGAGGTTTCAACACAACAACAAAGTCTCTAATTATTTACCAGCCATTAGAGATATTAGAGATTGTGTTTTGTATCTTATTGGGGTTTTTATGACCACCTAAGCAAAAATTCTCATTGCTACACTATAAAAATATTCAGTATTAACGTTGGTAGTCACACTTGACAGAGTAAAAGTCACTCACGGATCCATTGCTGCCATTTGTCATAATTTGTATGACATATTCAATAAGTTTGTCGTTTGGGTTGCTCAAATGAACATCATTGTATTCAGTATATATCGACTGGCTCGCTAGGAGTCGGTCTCAAAAAGGTTAGATATCGTTAATTCTGATTTTCGATATTCATCTGTCGTCGGGTGACGACGGATGAATATCTACACAAACTATTTGTGGGGTTTTTCAAAATAAATTGAATATGGGCGCATATTTGTCAAGCCTTCCAAATCCAGGCAGAATATCATTTCAGCTTTTCATGAAAGTGCCAAACTGATATCATCTACAATATAAAATATTAAAAACAAAACTATACTCTATCTATTAAAAGTTTCGTGAATGGGAAAAATTCAGAAAAGGAAAACCATCAACTACCACAACTACAACGATCACCACATAATTTACAACAACAGCCACTTCGTCCAAATGTGATAATTTATTTTTTAAAGAGATTTTTCTGTAGGACTCTATACTTCTGATTGTTTTTTTGTATAGAACCTTTCACAGTTGGAAAAACAAACACAGCTGAATCGATGGAGAATCTGGTGGGTTACTGCGTAATTGAAAGCATTGAATTTTACTTTCCTGCTTTTCAGGATATGAATCGTTTTCAAAACTCAAAATAATCTAATAACTTCAATTTCAAGACCTTTCAGAATAATAAAATGGGAACACATTAATAATCTGAAATAGTAAGGTTTAATTGAATCTAAATTAATAGAAGATCAATTGTGCAAAACCAAATTCTTAATCAACTCAAATGACGTAATCTGTAAACTTTTTTTGAGAATATTGCTTCAAAAACTTATATTCTTAAATGGTAAGAATAATGTGTTTCCTTCCCTAAATAACATCCAGATAACATTTAAAAAAATACTTTGAGCCATAAAGCAATGGCGTGAGGTTGAAGGAACGAGAGATAAAAAATTAACAATAGGAACATTAATTAATAGATAAAAAATTTGCTATCAAGTCCTTCTAATTTATCAACACGTTGTCACAAAGTATCAGTTATAATTGAATAGTGGGCTTGAGAAAGATAAGTGGCCTTCATTTTATCAACAAGCCAGAAATTCACTAGTTTCATTAAAATCAATTCTTAAATAGTTCAAAACCATTTTAATGCCCACCAGCTGGTTTATTTTCATTTCATCTATTCCTTTTTTCCTTCAAAAATAAATGAATCTAAAACCGATGTGTAATGGAAATTCTACATTGCAAGACCATTAGTCATACCGAAAACATGTTTGGGAAAAACACCTGGTATACAGATGGATCGAAGACCAAACATAGAAGGGGAGCTGGAATATACCGGGCGGATAGAAATTTAAACTACAGTCATCTGCGAGGACTATACACATCCGTCTTTCGGGCGGAAGTGTATGCATACCTTGCAGTATGCAATGCTTATTAAAATGAGACCTCAAAGAAATGAGCGGATCAATATTTCAACAGACAGCAAAAGCGCACTAGAGGCTCTGAAAAACCCGAAGGTGACATCAAAACTGGTCTGGGAATGCCATGAAGAACTGAATGAACTTGCAAACAGGAGCAAATTTACTTTGTACTGGGTACCAGGATATTCAGGAATCACAGGTAATGATAAAGCTGATGAATGCGCTAGACACGGATCATCAATTTCATATACATGAACCAGCTCTGGGGGTACCAAAATCATTGGTACGAAACCAGATTAGGACATGGACGAATGAAAAGCACACAGAGTACTAGACAAAAATACCTCTCAACAAACACAGTAGAACTTTCCTTAGGGAACCGTCCGAGGAAATAAC